>PVIR01045803.1:0-10559 GCA_004026965.1 Petromus typicus
TGAACCCGGGTCCTTGCGCTTGCAAGACAGGCGCCGGAACCACTGAGCTATATCCCTGGCCCTTCATGGTATTTTAACATCTAATCCTTCACACATTTTTAAAAATTAGAAATAAAGGTGTGAAGAAACTTCACAGACTATAACAAAGGTGGAAATCTTGAGTTTTGTAGGTCATATTGTTTAATATATGACATTGTAATACATTTTGTGAATTCTTTTCTCCAGATAAAATATGAAACAGAAGCTAATGATAATTCTATGAATTTTTAAAATTTTCCATGAATTTTTAGCATAAAGATTTAATTCGACTTTTTTTTTTTTTTTTTTTTTTGAGACAGGGTCTCGCTTTGTGGTTCAGGCTGGCCCTGAGCTCAGCCTCCAACTCACATCACAGCAGTCCTCCTGCCTCTGCCTCCCAAGTGCTGGGATTACAGGCGTGAGCCCCACCAGGCCCAGCACTGTGGTATGTGGTACTGATTGCTGGTGGGCGTGAGTCTCCACGCCCAGTATTGTATGTGGTTAACTGGGGATCGAACCTGGGCCCTTGCACTTGCAAGACAGGTGCTGGAATCACTGAGCTAAATCCCTGGCCCTAATTCAACTATTAAAAATCAGTGTCTGTGATTTAGTAGGAAAATGGAACAATCACATTCTATACCAGAAATATAACATATTCAAGATTTATTTAAAGAGCAAATGATAGAAAAAGAAGCAATACAGCAAAAGATAGTAAAAATAGTTATTTTGATTAAAAGAAACACTGGAAAATGAGCTTATGCAAGTGTAACTGTAGACACCAGAATGGCAGCAAAGAGAGAAGAGCAGAAAGAGGACAGAAATGAGAAAACAGAGCTGCTCGGAGACAGGGAAAGCAATGAAACACTGAGGCTTGTGATGAGTAGCGTTGGTCCAGGAGTGGGCAGAGGCTGAGGAAGGTAGCACTTTAAATGGAGTCCCGCAACACAGCCTGTACTCTGTGACCCGCTGGGGCGATGAATACAGTCACTCTGCTGCCACTGGAGCAGCAGGCCGGGGACAAATTTCACTCCGGCTTCCAACTGGTAAGCAATCCATGAGCTTCGCTTCAGGTCTAACCTTTAGCTTTAATGCTGATCATAGGAAAAGGACCAGCTATTCCCCAGGGGCTGTAGCAGGCAGTGCTGGAAGAAGCTTCTGTCTCCACGCGATCGGTCTGAAGGCTCCTGGGCAGGCAGCAGGCTGCTCACACTGCCAGCCCAGCGTGCAGGTGCTCTGCAGTCCGGGAAGCCCTCTGGTCCCGGACAGTGCTGCTGATTTTCTTGCACTATTGTCTGTTTTGTGTAAGTGCACACCAGTCTGTCTTCTTTTTGACTTAGGTCATCTCTTTCGCTTTTCCAAATCATTTTCAGAAATTACATTACAGTCAAGGTTTGAATGGTTGTGTCAACCGAGCAGCTCAGTTTTTCCCCGTCTCTCTGCCCCTCTGCCTGGCCTTCTCCTCAAGAATTCTCCAGACCAGGGGCTTTCCTTTGGATTAGGGTTTTTTTTAGGATACTTTCAAATTCACAGAAAAGTTACAAGGATAAGACAGAGTTTCTCTGTGGACTTCTTTTGTTGTTGCCGTTGGAACTGTGGGCTTTTGCCGCTGTCCACAGATCGAATGCGTGGAGTTGCTAAGCCACGGGCAATGGCCACGTGAAAATGCACTTCTCATTCAGAACTATACAGGTCCAGACTGCCTGTCTCGTCTCCTCAGTCCTTTTGCTCTGCGATCTTGCTCTCATGTTTTCTTCCCCTGATAAAGTTTCTAGCATAGACCAGTGGCTCCCCGGCAGTGCGCATTGGCAGCCATGTCCACACGCAGATGGACACACTGGCCAAGAGCTCTGGAGCTTGCCTCTGCACTCTGACACAGGGTTCAATCATACTTCAACTCTCTGTTGGCGAGTCCAAGGGCCCTTCACATACAGGAATATGGGTGCTGTAAGTACAGACCTCTTAAGATGTGTGAAACTGTAATCCCTACACCAGAGTTGCCCTGGGTCTCTTTTCAGAATGTGTGCCTTTTCCACAACTTTCTGAAAAGATCTGGATGCAAGATGTATTAAAACCATGTTTAACTGGGCCAGGGATTTAGCTCAGTGGTTCCGGCACCTGTCTTGCAAGCGCAAGGGCCCGGGTTCGATCCCCGGTAACCACATACAATACTGGGTGTGGAGACTCACGCCCAGCAGCAACCAGTACCACATACCACAGTGCCGGGCGTGGTGGCTCATGCTTGCAATCCCAGCACTCGGGAGGCAGAGGCAGGAGGATTGCTGTGATGTGAGTTGGAGGCTGAGCTCAGGGCCAGCCTGAACTACAAAGCGAGACCCTGTCTCAAAAAAAAAAAAAAAAAAAAAAAACCAAAAAAAAAAACCCGTGTATAACTGACTTCCTAAGTATCTAACACTAATTTAACAATAAAAGCTACTTGAGAATATAAAAGCATTGCTTTTTTTCCCTTAAACATTAAGGGGGAAAGGCCATGAGATTACTCTTGTTTTTTGTTTTGTTTTGTGTCTAAAAGTACATTTAAGTATTTCTGATCTTTTAAACTCAGTTTTATTTTCAAAGATAAAAGATAATAATATTAGAGATCTAAGATTCTGGAAAAACTCTCCCTGGTATAATCTTTCTTTGATCAGTCATTTGAATATCTTACGCCTACTTTTTGTTATTGTCTAATGTTAGGGGTTTTGTTTCAGACTTACAGACTCCAGTCTGCTGTTGGAAGACTATTCATCTAACTCGAGCCCCAAAACAAAGAGAGCGAAGCACAGTCTGCTATCCGGAGAGGAGAAGGAAAACCTGCCGAGAGACTACTTGGTGCCTATCTACTCCGGGCGGTGCGTGCACTTTCTCCCTCTGCTCTGACTGACGGGGTCAGGGGGTGACTGGCGTGAAACTGGACACTCCCTGCACACACGTTGGGGAGCTCTTAGGAAGCTGGCAACCCTGTATCGGGAAAGCGTGCTCTTGTCAACAGCGATTTCCTTTTCAGAAATCTTTGCCATCACAGTAAGGATGTAAGGACAGAAGGGAACGGTTAGACCTCGATTTTGCTGACATGACTATGTGGAATGGGTTGATTGAAAACCGTATAAAAGGAAAGGCTTAAAGGTATAAAATTGTAATCCCAGCACTCTAGGAAGCTGAGGCAGGAGGATCACAAGTTCAAGCCACACCAGGAGAATCTAGCAGCTTAGTGAAACCTTGTCTCATAATAAATTTTTTAAGGGGCTGGGGATTTAGCTGAGTGGTTCTGGCACCTGTCTTGCAAGCATAAGGGCCTGGGTTCGATTCCCCGGTAACTACATATAACACTGGATGTGGAGACTCACATACCACATACCACAGTGCCTGGCGTGGTGGTTTACTCCTGTAATCCCACGCCTGTAATCCCAGCCCTTGGGAGGCAGAGGCAAGAGGATTGCTGTGATGTGAGTTGAGACTGAGCTCAGGGCCAGCCTGAACTACAAAGCAAGACCCTGTTTCAAAATAAATAAATAGATAAATACATAAATAAAATTTTTAAAAGGGAAGGCTGGGGGGAGGGTGTGGCTCAATTGTAGGACCTGGGTTCAAGCTCAGTACTATAAAACAAAATAAGGGTAAAATGTTGAATGAATTGAAGAATAGAACTTCAGATGCTGTTTAAGTAGACAAAACATATCTGGGTTCAGTATCCACTAGGAGTAAATAAAATCAAAATTTGAGTTCCTGGCTTTTATCTATTCAGTGGAAACTTGGTTGTTACTTTCTAGATAAACTTGTAACTACATCATAAGACTTTGTCAGCCAACTCTATATCGATTCATACTTTTCAATGGTAACAGCACTGGAATGAGCGGGCTCATATTGCAGACACCAGGACGAGCACTGAGGGAGATCTCCCGGCGTCCCTGGTCCCGTCCCATGGACTGCAGGGTCCCTCCTGACCCAGAGCTGGTGCTCGGAGCACTCCTCCTGCTGGGGCCAGCGGTGCAGAAAGGGGATCCCACTGAGGTCGGGAACGGGCCGACTGTCGGTGGCTTCTGTCTGCTGCCCTGTGCTCTCCCCGTTCCCCTGACATTTCCTCTCTGACTTACTTCAGATGCCTCAGTCCCAGATAAGAGGATTGGGGATAAATTAAACTCGGGATTTCGTTTTCTTACCTGCTGCTCTCTGTTCCTTAATGTGAACTGCAGAGAAGCTTGTGCGCTGTTCGGGATGTGCGCCCCGAGCCAGCCCTTCAAGTGCTGCGATACCCGCCTGTTGAGGCAGCAGTCAGCGAGGCAGAAGGAGGAGGATGTTGGTCTTTTGGTTTCCTCTCACTTGATATGAAAAGAACAACATTGAGAAGAGTGTAGGAGTGTGTCTCTGTGGTAGAGTGTGTGTTTATCAGGCACAAGGTTCTGGGTTCAAACCCAGCCCTTGGTAAACAAATGAACAAATAGCATCAGTTCAGCCTACACGACGGTTTCAAGAGAATCTTCAACATAGTCAATACACTTTCTCACTAAAACATGCAATGGAATTTGTAACAAAGGCATTCAAAGAGGCTAAACACAATCAGAACATTTTTAACAAAATTAGTAAGTAACCAAATGAATTCTGTCATAAACTATCACGCTAGGCACAGCACTTTGGGGTGTTGCTGCTCACCTGCCATAATCCATAGTGAATAAAAATAAGTTATTTTTATAAATATCACTACTTCAGTTGTAAGTTTGATCATTCCTTCTCATTAAGGGTAAGTGCAAGCATAAACTAAGATTGTCATTTTTGGGGCCAGGGATTTAGTGCAATGGTTCTGGCACCTGTCTTGCAAGTGCTAGGGCCTGGGTTCAATCCCCGGTAACCCCATACAATACTGGGTGTGGAGACTCACCCCGGCAGCAATCGGTACCATATACCACAATGCCAGGCGTGGTGGCTCACACTTGTAATCCTAGCACTCAGGAGGCAGAGGCAAGAGGATTGCTGTGATGTGAATTTGAGGCTGAGCTCAGGGCCAGCCTGAAGTACAAAGCGAGACCCTTTCTCAAAAAAACCTAAAAAAAAAAAAAAAAAAAAAAGATTGTCATTTTGAAAATGCATTCACAACTTTTACTGTCCTCGAAAGAAACCCAGTATGCATGCGGCTCTTTTTTTTCTCACTGTGTAGCCCAGGCTGGCCTCAAACTCATAGTGATCCTCCTACTTCAGCCTCCCAGTGCTGGGACCACAGGCGTGCACCACACGCTCGGCCTAGTCTCTCCTGTGAGTTCAGAATGCGTTTATCATGCAGGTGCTTTGGCAATGCGGTTACAGAATCCAGATCGGACAGGTCCTGCTTCAGCATCACAGGCGCGGGAGCTGTGTCCCATTTTACAATATTGTCTTTTCTGGAAGTGAAGTCATTGCTTTGTGTTTTATTGTAAACTAAATTTACTAAAATAACCAAGGTAACCAGCATAGTGGCCTTAGACAGGTTATCTAACTTTCATGAGCCTTGTCAGCTCCCTAAGTAGAAGTGATACTGTTTAGCTTGTGTGGGTGGAATGTGATCACCTATGTGTAAAGCACCAGATCCACCACAGGATCATCACTGTGGTCATTGTTACCATTATTTGTTAAGGGAAAGAGCATTTTCATAATGAGGAGGCAACTTCTGATTTACCAGTTTGTTTTTCAGTTTTTAGTATTTTGAGACAGGATCTTTCTGTGTAGCCTAGGCTGACCTTGAACTCACAGAGATCCTCCTGCCTCAGCCCCCAAAGTGCTGGGGTTACACACATGACTTCCAGTTATATTTTATGTCTGGTTCTCTCTGGGCACAGGATAATCTGAGGTCTGGTACCTGGGACTCAGTAAAATTAGAAGATCTAATACCCATGTTTTGCTATTTCTGTGTTTTAGGCAAATGCATGTCAGTGGAATTACAGACACAGAGGAAGAAAGAATTAAAGAAGCGGCTGCTTACATAGCCCAGAGAAATCTCCTTGCCAGTGAGGAAGGGGTCAGGACATCCAAACAGCTCACAGCATCCAAACGGTCTGCGGTGTCCACACAGGCCACGTCCAGCCTGGAGCAGGAGGCGACTTTCAAGAAGAAGTCAAGGGAAGTCACCCTTCGAGAAAAGGCTGACCTCCTGTCCCTGAGAAAAACGGTAAGAACAGGCAGAGTGCTGCTACCACAAAGATGGAAGTGTGTGTACCAAGTTAGTTATCTGTGTGCACGTGTGTGTGCATGCGTGTGTAGGTGTAGACTGGATGGTTTCAGATGAAGAGTTAAGTGGCCTGTGGAGTGACAAAACTGCAGAAAAGGAGAGAGACATCAAAGTTTGCAGACCGAAGAAAGTCTTACACTTCACGGAACTCCAGATCTTAAGGAAATGTAGGTTCTCATGAAGAACCTTAAGAAATCCACTGAAGAAACTTCACCCAGGCTTAGAATGTTAAATGTTAAATAGTTACGTCTGTTTTTAAAAGTGAGGCAGGAGAATACACTTTATGTAAATGCAAAAGTAAGCAGATGGTGCTGGGTGTGGTGACGCACACCTGTAATCCCAGCGCTTGGGAGGCAGAGGCAGGAGGTTTGCCGTGAGTACAAGGCTAGCCTGGGCTGCATAGTGAGACTTTATCTCAAAACAAAATAAAACAAAACTAGATTGAAAAACTAAAAGTTTGGTTTTTACATGTTATTTTAGCAGCAAAAGTTATTTTGACGAGGTAGTTTTTGGTAATATGTCTGTCCATTTCAGTTAGAAGAAACCCAGGCGTATCATGGGAAGCTCAACGAGGACCATCTTCTCCACACTCCGGAGTTCATCATTAAACCTCGCTCCCACACAGTGTGGGAGAAAGAGAATGTGAAGTTACACTGCTCCGTGGCGGGCTGGCCAGAGCCCCGTGTCACCTGGTACGTTATCCTTATGAAAACTGGTAGGCTGTGTTAGAGGAAGTTCAGTTTACCTCTGGCAGAAAGAAAAGAAGCACACTCTTCTCCATCCACTGTGTGTCTCCTTGCAACTGTCAATGCCTCTGGGAGTCCCAGCCCCAGAACCTCCCTGTCCAGTGTCCTGAGCCCAGGTGAAAAGATGTCTCCATTTTATTCACTGACAGGGGTGTCTTCGTGCTGCCTTCTGCACTCCGCTGTCATTGAATAAATACTCTGTGAACGTCACTGTTGCCCTCAGAGCACCAGTCTGTCGTCCATCCTCATTATTTCTAATGTTAGTCAAATACTCTGACTAACCGCCGTAATAGGCAGCTGACGTGATGAGCCCCTTTCCCTGTGCAAAGTTCTCAAGGAGCAGGTGGCAGGGTTTTTAGAGTTTTCCTGTGATACCCATCTGCCTTGGTAGTTTTAGATCTACTGTGTTTTTCTGTGGATGTAAACTCTTGTTGGAGTCCTTGAATTTGACAACCAAAGAATAAAACCAAACCTGGCTCTGCATTATCAAGGTGAATAATGTAAAGTACAAAGATGAGAAATGTAAGAACATTTCAATGTTAAAACTTTAAAAGTCAGTTTCTAAGTGTGAAATATAAAAAAAAGAAGTTACAAAGCAATCTGCCTTTGTCTGACCCCCTCCCTGTGTTCTTACAAAGAAAAGTTGCTTCTGAAAACTTTGCAAAGGGGCTGGGAATGTAGCTCAGTGACAGGGGGCTTGCCCCGCACAGCTGGGGCCTTGGCCTTGACCCTTTGCCCTCCAAAACAAATTTTAAAACCTGATTACATCTCACCTGGAAAAAAAAAAACAACAACAACAGACTGTCCTCCAGAAATCCACAAACAGTAACAGATTTTAAACTCCCAAAATACTATTTGGTTAGTAAAATTTCTCCTTATCTCATAGTTAAGATATATTAATAATAGATGAATAACAGTGTCTTTCATTGAGTAAGCATATTTATTACACTTTTTAATCTTTCTTTTTCTGCTTTTTTAAAAACTGAAGATAATCTTCAAAAGGATATATAATGCAATCTCTGGGAGATAAATACTGTATTAGTTTCTCAAACAACCTTTTACTCTAGTGCCTACATAGCTGCTGGAACAGAACCCCAGACACATTTCATTACTCCTCTTATTAAGCCAGATTGATTTCAGGAAAACAGAACTCAACCTTGAATATTTAACTACACTGCTTTTTTGGCCTGAATAAGAAGGGTTTAAAAACAAACAAAAAGATTTTTAGAATGTGCCATGTCCAACCTGACAGCCTGTAGAATTCTGGTTAAATTCCAAAGTGGAATTGTTGTTTGTTCTCATTTACGCTGGCTCCCAGAGCTGGAGGTTCCACAGTGCTTGTCCGGTGAAGCCTGGAGAGGCCCTTTGCTTCCGACGAGCCTCTTCTGTCGTGCCCTGAGCCCTCGGAGCGGGACTCCCCCGTCACCAGCTGCCTGAGTCCTTAGCCACACAGACAGAGCAGCAGAGAGGGCCTCACGGCGGACCAGCAGCACCCCTCCCCCCCAGTATCTCTAGAAGGACAGGCTGGGGCAATCACAGGCGGTCTCGCCTTGCAAGCTGAGTGAAAGAAAAACACTAAGACAGAAGAAGCAGAGAGCTAAGAGCTAAGAGCTGCCTGATCCACTCCTGAGAGCAAGATGTGCCCCTGGGTAAACTGAAATTTTAATAATTTTAATAATCAACTTGGAGATAACTGGGAATTGGCAGCAGCAGTACACAGGCTCCATTGTACGTTTATGGGGCATGAGGCTTATGTGCTGTGAAGGGCTCTCTTCACAGAAGGGACCCCAAGGTTGTCAGTACAAGTTAGGGCTAAGGCCTTGCAAGGCCTGCTGGACTCAGCCTGCAAACCCATACCTCCCTCTCTGCCAGGCTGACCCGCCTCTGAGAAGAGGCATCAGTGTGGGGTCAGTGTCTTTAGTGCCACAACCTTTGGTCAGAGGTGTAGTTTACTCTGCAACACTGGTACCGAGTCACCCTCTCCAGTAGGCGTCTTTCCCTCTCAGAAAGCGGGTACCACCTTCCAAGCCCAAAGCTCGGGAGCTGGTGATCCCGCAGCCTCTGGGGCCTGACACAGAGTCCAAGGATGAAATAAGTCCCAGGATGGCCTCTTCTGAGGGGCAGGTAAAGGGCCAGATGATGGAAAAGGCTTGACACCTCCTGCAGTCAGGCAGCCTCCACCAGAGCAGGCGGACCTCAGCACACACCTTCCAGGGCCTGGCTCTCTCCCGGCCTTTCCAGGGAGAGTTTGGCTCCAAGTTCCCCAGGCTACTGCCACGGGGTTGCTGAGGTGTAGCAAACAAGTGGCAGGGGCTCTTCGGGCAGCCCACGGGAATGACTCCTTCTATCTAAGGGTAGTCCAGAAGTTACCAGGGGGTGCTGAACCCCTCAAGGCCTTATGCTGAGACCGTGGTCACTCTGACCCTGAGGATGCTGGGAATCAGCCATCCGGGGATTTTGTCAGAAGAGACAGGAAAAAAAACCATGTTGTGGAAAACATACAGTCAATGGGCTCTTTTATATAGTACTTGGATAATAATGTACTAGTTTAAAAGGAAAAAAACCTATTTGCATAGGGTAGGAACCTAAGGCCTAGACTTTGAGTGGAGAGTCAGGTGGGAGGCAAGATATTATTCTCTATGCTTCTTGGTTTTGGAGAGTAAAAGTCTATCACCTCTTCAGACTTTTAAAATTGTATGAAATAGAGGAGAAAAACACAGCTATCTTTAAAAGAAAGTGAGCATTGTTCGATTTTGGCCTTTGAGAAGAGTCAGATTGAACCAGACTTCTAACCCAAGGCCCAGATCACATTTGCGGGTTGAACTCATGATTGTGGCCAGAGGGAGTGTTGGGAAAAGTTACAGCGCGCACTGGAGCAGGAAGAGCCCTCGCACACTCCCCCGCCCACAGGTGCTGGAGAGTTGGGGGAGTCCTTACCCATATCCTCTAGCAACATGTATAGTGTGGGATTGGGGTGCTTCACTTTGGCCTGAAAATTATGGTCAAATAGGCATGGGAAAAAATTTGTCATTAAGCATTGCCAATATTTTAAAACCAGGCAATAAAGTAATATTAAAAATGTGTCTTAAGGGGCTGGGTATTTAGCTCAGTGGTTCCGGTGCCTGTCTTACAAACGCAAGGACCCCGGTTCAATCCTCGGTTAACCACATACAATACTGGGTCACACCCAGCAGCAACCAGTACCACATACCACAGTGCCAGGCGTGGTGGCTCACACCTGTCATCCCAGCACTCGGGAGGCAGAGGCAGGAGGATTGCTGTGATGTGAGTTGGAGGCTGAGCTTAGGGCCAGCCTGAGCTACAAAGCGAGACCCTGTCTCAAAAAAAAAAAAAGTATCTAAAGAGGAGTATGGAGATTTGTACAACTATCCTTGTAAATAATGAGAATTTATATATTTTGTCTTAGAATCACTGTATTGAGTTTTTCTGAGATTTTATTGTATATTTAAATTCAACAGTTACTACTCATTTATTATAAGAAAATAGCTTACATTTATAATAATTAACAAGGTTTTACAAATTATTATAATATCCCAAAATAAAGATTTGGAAGTTTTAGATTTTTCTTCTTTATTAATTCT
>PVIR01045804.1:0-10543 GCA_004026965.1 Petromus typicus
CTGAACCACTGAGCTAACTCCCTGGCCCTATTATTTTAAATCTTTACAGACATTTAAGTATAGAGTAATAATACATTTTCACATAGGGTACATTCATCTGTTATATGAAAATTTTCTCGACAGCAGTTCATTGCACAGCTAGTCTTTGACATTTTTCAAAATCTCATCAAGCTTCCTGGATACCATATCATTGCTCAGTGAAATAAAAGAATGTTTTCATTTGGACTTCTTTCAGACAATGAAGTGACAAAATCTTGTGTCACTGGGAAGACTCACTTTGTTTAATATTTTGGTTTTACATTTCTCATAGTGCATTATCCTATTCTGTAAGAAATGAGATCTTTGATTAGTACATATTTAAAATAATTTGGTGACAGCGCACAGTTTTCAAATTTTTCTATTAAATACAGAAACATGATCATTATATCCTTGCTAGTCAATGAGCTGCTTGGTAATAGTGAAATTCAATCTCATTAGTGTTATTGTTTAATATAAAAACTTGGTGGCGGATTTGGAAAATGAGACATTGCCAATCACTGGATAAGCTATAAAATCTATGGCTAAGTGATCCCCTAAATATTATTTATATACTTTCCCATATACTGGGAATTTTTAAACAAGGTATTAAAAAGGTATACTGATCCTTATATGAAAGTCTATAAGTGTAATAGTTATAAATACAAAGGAACATAGATGTATTATTTAGATGATTTACACACTGCAGGCAACATTACAATCATAACCTACTTTACAAAATGGAGAGAAACTTGGAAAAATTTAAAGGAGACAATTCATGATGTTTCCTTGAGATGCATGTACATATAACAAAGTTAGTTTCTAGGCTGAGAGAGGAGTTTGTCTGACTTGTGCACAATTTCTTCATTCTTTATCAAATGTCTTTATTTTCATTCTTTATCGAATTTTGACCATTTTTATTCTCTACCTCTGCATGCAGCAGCATGCTCTTATATGTCAACAATCAAACAAACATTTTCAATAAATGTCCAAAATAACCTGAACAATTGTGGTTCTCCCCCATGAGGGCACACAGATGTAAATTAATGAATTCTGCTATCCAGATGAAAACCATCGGAGACTCCTGTTGTGCTTGCCTCCTGTCTGCTGTTCATGTCCTTTTATAATCAGTGAGTGATCTCTGCTATATTGCATTTGCTTTCACAAAAGCAGATGTTATTAAAAATTTAACTTTTGAAAGGAACTTTTAGGTCCATCACAGTAAGGTATTCTGGGGAAGCTTCTTAGCCAGGTCACATTTTTATATTACAACATATATTATATGGATTCACCTTCATACATCTATTATACAAATACGAGCATTATTAGCCAATATTAGAGGCACCACAACAGACATTTAGCGTGAAAACCAGATTTTCCCAAAGAAAACAAATGTCCCACTTATCTGCAGCCAATATTTATGACTTTATTTCATGTGGAAGAAGAAGCGCTTCATACACACCTACGTATGTGAAAGCTTTTAGTCATTCAACTCTCATCACAATCCTAGGAAGCTCCTGGAACATGAAGAAACCAACCTCAAGAGACTAAAAGACTGTGGAAGGTCATAGTAAAAGTCAAGTTTGGTTGCTACTGTACCACCCTCCCTTCTTTCTTAGCTTACACAGTCATAGACTAGCCCAAAACTTTCCTTTTTAAAAAGTATGTTGTAGGTGCATCCTTAGTGCAGTAGATAGCATGTCAGTTTCATCATAAAATGGTATGTTGTCACTTATTCATAAATACAAAAATAATTCTGTACTTCTTTCACCCAGAACAGCAAGATGATTTTGGAAATTGTTTTTTAGCAACTACTACTGCTACTGTATTTCAGGGAAATTTCCTTGTCATATTGCTACTCCTTTGACTTGTACCCTGTTAAAAATATTGAAGCATTTTGTTATCCTTAATAGGAGCTTTTCAACATATACAGTGTGTATGGAATACAGACATTCCTTGATTAACAACTCAGTTAAGTTCCCAAGACTAAATTGTTAAATGAATTAGTCACTAAATGAGGAATGGTACCAATTATATGCATTACAGTATTCAGAACAAAGGAATTGTCAAAGCAAACTCCACCTTGATGATTCTTCTTTTATTTGCATAACACTTACACACAGCACTGTCATGTGTAACAGGACATAAAAGTTCAGCACTGTATGGTACACCAGCAAATGTCACGTTATGGAACAAACAAGGTGTACTGTACAAAAAGGACAGGGGCACTCTAGCAACAAGATGCACAGAACTGTACACACAGAAAGACAGTTGATAAGTCTCAAGAGCACAGACACATAGTGAAAACAGACACAAGTCAAAACAAACCTAAACAGGCCAGCCATGACATGGGAAATGTCTGTATACTCTTTTTACTTACAGAATAAGTGACATGTTCATACTGTGAATTAATAACATTAAGTTTGAAAATCCGCCAGTTACATTTAAGGAATATTGATTATCTTAAAACAGATGCATTGAAAAGCTATATTATGGCGGGAGGATTTTAAGAATATTAATGCAGGCTGGGGATGTAGCTCAGTGGGGCCAGCGCCTGCCTTCCAAGCACAGAGTTCTTAGCTCAATCCCTGGTACCAAAAAAGAGTATTAATGGATTCATATTTATAACTGGGAAAAGATCTCATTTCAAAAGGCTCATCAGAATTACTACCAATGTAAGAAAACCCATTCACTTCCTTTTAGGCTTTTGCTTTTGAGCATTTTATTTTGCTGCAGCACTCTTTCTAGTAACATAAACTATCTGTTTCATTTATTTTAGTCTCCTTGATGGGCACCATTTACGATGGGGTAATCTGAAAGTTGCTTATCATTTGTGGGCTAATGGGTACCAGGATTTCTTCTCAACTTTAAAAATGATTTCTAAACAATCTGACTTTTCATTAGATGTTGATATAAACAGGTTCTCAGACACTTGCTTCTGTGAGTACTAACATTATTTTTCTTATGGTTTTATCTTGCTAACTGTTCTTCCACATTTTCTTCCCTTTAAATTTCCTAGCCCAGAGCAATTATCTGATGTCAGAGAACCACCATCACCTTCTTTCTCTATTCAGCTCTCAGTTCCCCTTAAACACTCTACGATATTTTCTTACACATATTTTTATCTTAAATTAAAAATGAGAACTATACCTATTTTTGAGTGATAACAAAGGTAGAATTTCTTCCCTAGGCATGCCGAATATCTGCTGTTTATTGTGTGAGAAGCACCTGGTTATCTGCCGCAGCCTGGACTGTGGACTCTCCTTCTCTTCTCCGTTGCGCACAGTTTACCAGTCTCTCTCAAATCCATTGTTCAAGAGAAATGTGTAAATGTTGCGGGACAACCTGCATAAAAGTGTCTATTTTCCTCACTCTTAGTACCAATTTGCTCTAAGTTTCCATGTCTGTATGACAATGTTACAGGCCCATAACATTATTTTTGACAGTTCTTTATATGTGCAAGGTTCTGCATTCAGTGTCAACCCCATAAAAATGTGATACTTAACAAAGTTTTAGAAGCACTATTGGTGAAGGCGGGGGATTTGGCTCAGTGGTTCCAGCGCCTGTCTTACAAATGGAAGGGCCCGGGTTCAATCCCCGGTAACCACATACCATACTGGGTGTGGAGACTCATGCCCAGCAGCAACCAGTACCACATACCACAGTGCCGGGTTTGGTGGCTCACGCCTGTAATCCCAGCACTCAGGAGGCAGAGGCAGGAGGACTGCTGTGATGTGAGTTTGAGGCTGAGTTCAGAGCCAGCCTGAACCACAAAGCGAGACCCTGTCGGGGAAAAAAAAAAAAAAAAAAAAAAAAGAAACACTGTTGGTGCAAGTTGAAGTTATCTGTTATCCATTTTCTCCTTCAAATAGATAAATACTTATAAAGTAGATGCTTGATATTTGTGTGGGTTTATATGATGCAATCGTGAAAAATTTTAGAATTTATAAAGGAAAAGGAACTATCTCTGATTTGAAGAAATAAAAGGGGAAAGTACTTGAGAAGAAAACTGATAATGGATCATACACTAATAAAGCAAATAGCTTAGTCAGTAGGAAAAAGTGGGAAGGAAATTGGATTACTGGTTTCAAAAATGAAGTCTGGCAGCCAATGACTTAATGAAAACATGAAATCTCCTGGGTGCAAATACATATCAGCAAAAAGGTAAATTCTAAAAATTAATATCATATGCAAATTTAAAATGTAAGATAAGAAAACTAGAATTAAGATCTAGAAAATAGTAAGTTAGACATATTATCCAAGGGAAAAAATTTCCAGAAGATAATAGAATAACAAGTCAATAATTTTATATATACAAATATACATTGAGATACCTGGTTAATTAAAAATATTGCATCTTTTCTCTGGTATGAGACAGTAAAGATGTAGATGAGTTCTAGAATTGTATATTATATATTGTGAAATAGAGAATACTCAAAGTGAAATAGGGTGAGGGGGAAAAATAATGAGATTATAACAAAAAAGAAAGGAAACAAAGGGGGGTGGTAGGGTGGGTAGGACTATGGGAAAAAATGAGAATTAAGTTGTGTCATATGCTGGTACAAATTCTCATTGTGGAGTGCAATCATGATGTGTATCTGTAATGTACCAATAAAGATTTAAATTTTTAAAAAATGACTGAGCAGTTTTAAAACACCTTATCCTAGAAACAAATAGCTGTTTATAAAATAAACTCATAAAAAATAAATTTAAAAAACCCTAACATTTCAGGAGAGAAACTCTCTAACTTCACTCTTTACTGTCATTTTCCACTCTCGATCTGGGCCCTTGTAGGTTCATTGATTTCTGTGGAACAGAGAAATCATTCTGCTGCTTGTTGTCTCCATATTACTACAGCTACTTCTGCAGTGTAATGTACTTGAACAAACATGCAATGCTTAACTTCACTCTAAAAAAAGCAGAAAAAGTTTCAATATCTATTCAAATACTAATAAAAATCTAAATGTTCAGTATCACTAATGAGCAAATATATGTGAATTAAAATGAAGAAGTGACTTTAAACATTACAAAATTAATAAAATGTAAAATATAAATAAGATTATTTACACCAGGTATGCCCGTAATCCCAGCACTCAGGAGGCAGAGGCAGGAGGATTGCTGTGAGTTCAAGGCTCAGCTGGGCTACATAATGAATTCAAGGCCAGCCTGAACCACAAAATGAGACCTTGTTTCAAAAAAAACTAAAATAAAAAAGAGATTATTTAAATGATTCTAACATAGAAGTGTAGATAATATATTCTAAGTATTCTAGTACTGCCCATAAAATTAATTAAATCAGTGTCTATTTTAAAGGGAAAATTATTACACCTTCAAAATTGACATCAATGAAAATAATTTTAACAGAATCTAGTTGATAATTGCTGGGAGAATACAGTTTCTAAATTCATGAGCAATTTTTTAATGTTGTCAAATAAATCTCACCGGAGGAAAAAAGTTTTCAAAAGTAAAAAAAAAAAAATGTTTTAAAGAAAAACTTGTAACATTAAACATGATTTCCGCTTACCCAAAGCCTGCCCTGGAGAGAAAAGGAAATGACATGCCGGCTCTTCACCGGCTCCTCCTTGACTCTCCACGGCAAACAGTAAAATTTATCAGCTGCTTCCCTCAGTTCCCTGGGCCAGGGGATAAGGCTCTGAAACTAATTCTGAACAACGGCTCTGAGCGGAAGTGAAGCTTGACCGCTCGCACCAGGGAAACATCTGTGGGGTGTGAGCTCCGCCTAGGACTTTGCTAGGGCCCCGGATGACAGAAATGGGACGTGGACCTTGGGGAAAATTAAATGTCAAGTCTAGACACGGCCCTCCTCAGTCGGAACCTGTGATGACTCCCGCCTCCACACTGAGAGCTTCAAGCCGCTTGACCCACAGGCTCCACAGAAGTTGCTGCCCTCTCTTCTCAAAACACATCCCTTCATGAAGCAGCAGAATAAGAATGGCACTCATATTTCTGAAGACTGAGGGTTAATGCAGGACAGAAGCTTAGATTAAGTTCCACTTTGAGGTTCTCACTACTAACTATGCTCTTAGGGAGCCAGAGTCTATGAACTACAAGTATTCTCTGTGTCCAGTGGTAGCTTGTAATAACTGAAGAAAAATATAGCTCGGTAAACAACTTTTTGATTCAGGAAACTCTAAGTTTGAATATTTGTCTTGCCATGTAGTGTCTGTGTGAATGTGAACTGGTTAATGTAAGAGACCATACTTTATCCAGATAATGGAGACAGATCTTTCCATGTAGCTGTTATTTATGTAAAATGAAATATTTTGGGCCAGAGATTTAGCTCGGTGATTCTTGTGCCTGTCTTGCAAGGGCCTGAGTTCAATCCCTCGTAACCACAAACCACAGTGTGGGGCGTGGTGACTCATGCCTATAACCCCAGCACTTGGGAGGCAGAGGCAGGAGGACCGATGTGAGTTAACAGCTTACCTGGGCTGCATAGTGAGCTTAGGGATAGCCTGAACTTCAAAGTCAGACCCTGTCTCAAAAATAAATATCTTAGGAGAGTGCTTAACAACAAGATCCTGGTGGCCCATGTATGGAGGTCCGTTATTCTGGGGGTCTGAAGCAGAAGGAGCACACGCTAAAGGGCAGCCCCAGCAATTTAGCAACTGAGACCCTGTCCCAGGCAAAATGTTTTGTTTTGTTTTGTTTTGTTTTTTTAAATGGCCATAGTGAAGTTCAGGATGAAGGCCTTGGGTTCTATTGTACTGTTCTTCTCCTCCCTTGTTTACTTTCTCACCCTTAAAAGTTTGTAGGAGCAGTCGTATAAATTCATCCTTATGTATAAATCTATTTTTAGCTTAGCATACTTGTGATTTCATATAAATTAGGTCAGGAATTTTCGCAGCAGTTTAAAATAATTTGGATTACAAGCTTCATACAGTATCTGGCTCATAGTAGGATTTAAAACAAGGTAGTTTTATAATTAATGCACGAGGTTAGTCAGTGTTTGACCACCTGGCGTGCCATTTTAACACCAGGTAAGTGGAATGTAATGAAACCATCTTTCGTCACTCAGCATGACCTTAAACTCTCCTCACATCAGCAGCAACACTGGATTTCAGGAGGATGAGGATAGAGACTGGCAGGAATGCGGCTGCGGTAGAAACCGGAAGTGGCTATGGGACTCCTGATTCATGAAGTTATAATCTTTCCAGTTCCTCTTTTTCCTCATCCTGCCTGCCACAGAGCTGACCCACCCTCACCTCCTCCGAAACCCAACTTCTAATAAGCTCAAGCTATCCGACTCGCATGCTTCCATTCCCCACGATGACTTTGAATTTTCAGTGACCCATGTCACGTATTCTTTACGTGACAAATGAGCTTTCCTACCGGCTTTCAGTTCTCCGGTTATTCGAAGCATCCTATTTCTCTTCCAGTGAACGCTGCTCCTGTGTCAGAGGGGGCCTCTTTCAAAGGGAAAGGTCACAAAATTCAGATTTTATTTTTTCACTTTGTTTAACCGTCAAAGCTTATGGGTTCTAGATGACAGTGTGTCCTCATTTGAAAATCTGCTCTACATTGGAAGAGCTTCATGTCCAGTGACTTTGTCAACAGAATCTGGCACCACCCTGGGCGAAGTGGGGTGTTTGCGGGGAAATAGAATTCTGCACATTGTGGGAAAACAATTGTGTCTGCACTGTGGGGCTGGAGGAGGCTGCGCCTCCTGCTCTTCCAGCTCCTGGTTCTCACCTGCTGGCTGTCATTTCCAGAAGGGCCTTGATTACAAGTGGCCTTAGCTGCAGGGTTTCTCTGGAACGATGTATTTTTCTGGTTTTAGTCTATTTTTCTATCTCCCGGTTGCTATATATATACTTTTTTCAGATATTTTGGCAGGAACTTGAATCATTATATATTTATATGATCACTGAGAAGTTTTACTTTATTTTTCCAAATTTATAAAACTAATGTTTTCTTTTGCTCGGCCCACTTCAACTCGAGTCATTTCAATTCTCTTTTAATCCTCTGAGAATCACAAAGCCTCTCAAATCTCCCTTTTCAGGTTTTTTGTCAAGACTTGTATGTATAAAACATATTCGACAGTACAGCTTTCCAACTAGGTCAGAGAAAAACTCCTAGAGGAAGAGAGAAGTAGACCTATGATTTTCATATGCTTATTAGTAGGAGTTCACTGAAACCTTATTAGCGCTGAGTATGGGGATTTTTTTTTTTATTTCCTTCTCTATTTGGCTAATGGCATATTTACATATTGACTTATTCCATGGGATTTTGGTACAGAAACAATAAAGGGGCTCTGGGCTAGAGAATAAAGTAGCAATCAAAATGTTTTCTTATGAAAATCTTTCTTTTTAAATGACCATTGCATCATGAAATAATTGTTTGGTGACATACAGTTCCTTAATCAGTACTTGGAAATGTGGAGTTTGATTTAGGGTGGTTTGCTGCCCTGTATGAACATCGGAAAAGGGTGTTTGAAACTAAGAAAATGTAACTGATTTTAGATGCATGGATAGAACTGCCTGCAGAGCAAGTTAAATATATCATTATTTATTTTCTTTTTTAGTGTGGTTTGCTTAGAATTTTTATGTGAGATTTTGTTTTTAATGATATTTTTTAAATTTTTTAAAATATCTATATATTTAAAGTTAGATCTGTTAATGATAATGGTAACCGTAACTAAAACACATTCCTCGGGTGATTTATAGAAATACATCTCTCACTCACACATACTATTTCCCAGTATTGGCTTGCTATGGGACTGATATAATAACAAGTTGAAACATTTTTTACTGAAGATCTTATCCCATAAAAATAAAAAAAAATTTGGGCTGGGGATTTAGCTCAGTGGTTCCGGCGCCTGTCTTGCAAGCGCAAGGACTCGGGTTCGATCCCTGGTAACCACATAACAATACCGGGTGTGGAGACTCACACCCAACAGCAACCAGTACCACATACCACAGTGCCAGGCGTGGTGGCTCACACCTGTAATCCCAGCACTCGGGAGGCAGAGGCAAGAGGATTGCTGTGATGTGAGTTTGAGGCTGAGCCCAGGGCCAGCCTGAACTACAAAGTGAGACTCTGTCTCAAAAAACCTAAAAAAAATTTTTAAAAAATTTTGTCTCCACCAGATTAGGAGAAATTGCAATATTATTCCCCCCTCTGATCTGGTGCCAAATATTGGATTGCTATTTTTTTAGTAGCAACTGTATTACCAATATCAATAGCACTTACACGTAGATATTATTGAGATAGAAGATATATTGGAGATTGTTGCAATAAAACAGCATTGCATATATATTACAGGTAACTAGAATCTGTCCAGGCACAGATTTTTCTTCTATAATAGAAAGCAAGTTCTAATTTATTATTTTGGTAGTACATTATTTGTTACTGTTTATTACTTTATGCACTTTAAGCCACTAATTTATTTTGATATAGTAAGCCATTCAAGAGAAATAGGAATAAATACAATTTCACTTACTTGATAGAACAAACAAGATGACACTGCAAATTACTTCAAAATCGCTGCATAAAATTTGAAAATGTATATTTGATACATAATGAGCATTCTGAATATATTCTTATCTTCATGTGTTTATCTTATTTAAATTTTAGTTTGTAGCAACATGAGATAGTTATCATACTTTCTACTTTTTTTTTAGGAAAATGAACTATCTCACAGAGGTTATGACTTTCAGAAATCAAGCAAGTCCCGGATGCAAGAGGTAAGATTATATAATTCAGCTCTGTCTTCTCCTCATTTTCCATGTCCATTGAAAAGTTTTACAATCCATAATATGTATTAGCTACCTCTGTGATAAACAGTCTGTGTTTCCATTATAGTCTCTAAGAACATATCTGTGCAATGAGACAAGTTTTGACTTGTCCACAGCATTGTCTCCTACAATGTTAGTATATTCACTTTTAATCCTACATATCTTATTGATAGATTTTTTTAGACTTTCTATACACATGGCTGGTCATGTAAGAAAGTTTTTTTCTTTTCAATTTCTTTATAATATTTCATTCTGCATGCCTTATATTGTCTAGCATCTCATGATGCTGAATAAAAATGGTGACAGTAAAATTCTTTGCACTGCAGGACTTCAAGAATGGAAGTACTGATCATACATCAAATATAATATTAGTTGTAGAAATTTTTAGTCACCTCATACAATATAAATCCAATTTATATTGATACTCGGTTTCAGCCTTCATTTTAGTTTTTTGTGATTTCAATCTTTTCAGGATATTATAAATGTCAAGTCACCCAATTTCTAATTGGAGGTGAGACTTCTCTTCATGACTGAGTATTAAAATAATTGATTTTAGTGAAATGAAGTGACCACATACTTTCATTCTTTGTGACAATTAGATTAAGTGAACTTTTTGGCACTGTTGCCTGTTAAATGAATATCATGTTCTTGTAAGAAACCACATTTTTTAGTGTATTGTATATAATATTCAATATGCTAATACATTTTTAAAGTATTTACATCTTATTTATCAAGAATAATTGTGTGGAACTTATTTTCTTCACTGGCTC
>PVIR01045805.1:0-10550 GCA_004026965.1 Petromus typicus
ATATAAGAAGGATTTTCAACATCATTCATCATTTGGTAATGCAAATCATAACCACAGTGAGATTGCAATAAATACACCATAAAATAGATAAAAAGGATAATAGAACTTATCAGGGAGGACAGTGTGAAGAAAGTGGAGCCCTAATACACTTAGGTGGAAATGTTAAGTGTAGTATTTATAATAAATAGCATTCTGACAATTCTTCAAAAAGTAAAAGAAAATTATAGTATGATACAGAAATTCCATTACTAAGTATATACTGAAAAGAAATGAAAATATATGTTCTCTTCAAAAGTTGCACATGATTATTTGTGGGAGCATTATATACCCAACTAAGAGGTAGAAATAACACCAATTGATGAACTGATAAATAATGCGCTGTGTGTTCATATAACAGAATATTTTTCCCTTAGAAAAAAGGAATAAATCGTTGATGCATCAAAAAGTGTGTGAACCTTGAAAATATGACACTAAGCAAAAAATAAAACAGACACAAAAGGCTACATATTGTATAATTCCAATTCTATTAAATGTCCAGAATAAGCAAATACCAAGAGAAATTAATAGATTAACGTTTGCCAATACTTGGGTTTTTAAAGGAATAGAAATTAGCTGCTATTAAAGATGTGGGTTCCTCTTAGGATGTTAAAATATTCTGTAATTATACAGTGCTGTAAGTTGTACAGCTTTGTGAATTATTATAGTAAAAACCATTGAACTGTATACTGTTAAAACATTTAAAAGTTATTTCTTTCTCTTGCTGTGGCTAATGTTTCCAGCACTATATTGAGCAGGAGAGCTGATAGTAGACATTCTTGTTTGTTCCTGATATTAGTGCGAAGGTTTTCAGTTTTTGATCATTCAGTATGATGCTGGCTGTTGGTTTCTCATAAATAGCTTTTATTAGTTTGAAATAGAGTCCATCTGTTCTGATTTTCTGTAGGATTTTACTCATGGCTGAGTGTTGGATTTTGTCAAACACTTTTTCTGCATCTATTGGAATGATCATACAGTGTTTGTCCTTGAGTTTGTTAATGCATTGTATTACATTTATTGATTTATGTATGTTGAAGCAATGTTGCACCCTTACAATGAATTCAATGTGGTCAGGATGTATGACCTTCTCTATGATCCTTTGTATTCAATTTGCCAGTATCTTATTGAAGAGTTTTGCACTTTTATTGATTGATTGATTGAGACAAGGTCTTCCTTTGTAGTTCAGGCTGGCCCAGAGGTCACTGTGTAGCCCAGGCAAGCCTCAAACTCACAACAATCCTCTTGTCTCTGCCTCCCAAGTGCTGGGATTACAGACATGAGCCACCATGCCCAGCACTGTGGTATATGGTACTGATTACTGGTGGGCGTGAGTCACCACGCTTAGAATTGTTGTATGTGGTTACCTAGGATTGACCTAGGGACTTTGTGCTTGCAAGGCAGGTGCCGGAACCACTGAGCTAAATCCCCAGCCCTGCATCTGTATTTATTAGAAAGATTGGCTTGCAGTTTTCTTTCCTGGTTGAGTTTTTCTTTGCTTTTGGAATCAAGGCAATGGCTACTTCAAGGAATGAATTTAGGAGTATTGTGTCCCTTGCAAATTCATTAAAGAGTTTGGGAAGTAGTAACTTTAGCTCTTCCCTAAATTTCTTGTAGAATTCAGCAGTGAAGCCATCAGGGCCAGGATTTTTCTTTGTTGGTAGGTTTTTAATAACAAAGTATATACTTAGAAATTTTTTGTATTTAAACTAATATTAGTGATACAATATGTCTGAAGCTTTTAATAGCATGTATGTCAAGTGAACACAACTGAAACTGTCTTGGTCACTTTTCTTGACAGTAGAATGCAATACTCTAAATCCACAACTAATATATGAAGGACTTTGTTTCAGCTCACTGTTCAGTCCAGAGTTGGTTGGATGCTGGGCAGGCTGACACATGAAAGGGGCATGGCAGAGGAGAGCTACTCACCTCATGGTAGCCAGGAAGCACAGTCTGCAGTGGAGCCAGGACAGGACACAGACCAAACTCTTCTGACCTGGCCCCATCTCCTAATAGCAGATCAGCTATTATGTCTCTATAGTTCAACCACATTACAAAAGTCCTGGCTAGGATTTCATAAAGCTTTGGAAGGACATCTAGATATAAATGCTAGTAGACACCCACAAGTCTAGGGAACAAACACCAGAGAAATAGACTTTGATTTTGCAAAGATCATTGAATTGTTGTAATTTCCCTTCTGTGCTGTGTATAACAGTGCATCATTTTGATTATGTGATTCCATATCACCAGCTTTCTTCACATATTAAATACAGAGTGATAACAACACCTTTCTTATAAGTTTATTACAAAAATTAACATTAAAGAAGCTTAGTGTAGGAAATAAGCAATGTTAATTATAGAATCCAAAAATAAAGGTATAAAACAAAATAGGGCTCAATTATTTTCTGTTACTCTCATTACTGCTACTATTACTATATCAATCATCCTTTTTGAAAACCTACAGCAGCATATTACATAACCATAAAGGATCTTTGTTAGACAAACCTCTACCAAAATGACTGCTCCATTATTAGAAAGGAAGAATGCTTTTCTTGTTGTACTGTTTAGCATGTAATCCATTGCTCTGTAGAACTATTATTATTATTATTTTCATTCAAATCTTTATTGGTACATTATGAATATGAAACATCATCACCTTCAACATTGAGAGTTTGTACCAGAATATGACAAGACGTGATTCTCATTTTTCCCCTTCCCACCACCCACCCTGTAACCCCCACCCGTTCTATACCTAAGCTTTGGTTTTTTTTGAAAAAATTACTATCACATTCTTTTTCCCCTCCTTGTTTACCCTACATCCTATTTCCTTTTAATAAGTCATAGATATGTAAATGTCATATATTTTCTCTGGTATGAGAAAATTAAGATGTAAATGAGTTCCAGTATATATAGTAGATACTGTGAAATAAAAATATGTTAGTTTTTTTTTTTTTTTTTTTTTTGAGACAGGGTCTCACTTTGTAGTTGAGGCTGGTCCTGAGCTCAGCCTCAAACTCAGCAATCCTCCTGTCTTTGCTTCCAAAATTGTGGGATTACAGGTATGAGGCACCACACCCATCACTGTGGTATGTGGTACTGATTGCTGGTGGGTGTGAGCCACCATGCCTAGCATTGTTGTATGTGGTTACTGGGGATAGAACCCAAGACCTTGTCCTTGCAAAACAGGTGCAAGAACCACTGAGCTAAATCCTTGGCCTTATAGAAAATTTTTAAAGTGTCCAAAGGGACAACTCGTTAAAAATATAAAAATTAACAAATTAAAACCATCACTATGTATACGTATCTATAAATTTCTTTATCAATCCACCCAACTACCTATGTATTTCTATTTATGTTATTTATCTCTTTATATCTATTTCTCATTTATCTCTATGAGTTAATGTACAACAATATGATATGCATTTTTTGATGAGTGTGTTATTTTTAAAAAATGTCTTGTCAAACATTGAAACAAATGATGTAGTAGAATATTAGGACAAGAAGAAATCTTAGTATATTGTCTGAAGTTTCATGCTTTGAAAATGTGCCCTCTTTTGTCCTTCTCTTTCCTTCATTTGTTTCCCAAGTTCAAATTACAGATATTGTATAGTTTAGTATTCCTCAGTATAATTTTGATGGAAAAGTACAGTCTCATATAAACAATGTTTTTACAGAATAGAAAGTGGAAAAACTGAAATCTTCTATTCCTAGTCACACATTTGGTAAGGAGCTTCCATGTCCCAGATTGGTGGTTAGGGAAAGATACATTAGAGCCAGTATGAAGTGTTATGCAGTGAAGCATTTGCATTTGAAATATATATTTACTTTTTCTTTTAAATGTTTATATGTCTTCATAATTTTAGAGCAAACTTCATGAACTGTGCCTGGGAGGACTTGAGTTAAAGTATCTACCTTTCCATAAATATCCACCAACTTAATGGGCAAATGAATTAAAAGAATGGCTAAAAACTTGTTTCATTTCTAGAAATCAGGAAGGGGATGAAGGAAGTCTAGTCACATAGTAGAGACTTCAAAAGTTTTGTTCTAAATATTAGTAACATCACAGCATATCTAAGAGAGAGGAAACTGTAGGGCATGCTTTCTTCTGAAAAGCCATCACAAAGGCATGAGCATATATAGAAGCAGTCTCTGGAATGGCCAGTCATCACCACCTCATTTAGAAGGACCCAGGGTGGAGGGCAGAATGTAATGTAAGGTCGATCCAAAACCAGCCTCCTTGAATCCCCTTTGCCAGTGGAGAATAATATCATCAAGCAACTACTAAGGATGGTTCCAGGAAGCACACAGCTACTAAAAGCAGAGGGCCAGCTGTACAGATGGCTACATTTCTGATGGCAGCTAGAAGAAGACCAGGCAGAGCTATCACATAAGTGAAATGAATGCTGAGTTAAGAAAGACATCTGGATACAAAAGCTGTCCCACAGCCCAGCGATTTTCCTAAACAGAGGGAACAAATGATAAGAATCAGACAAAACTTCCCCCAGATTTTTAAAACACTAAGTTCTCAATACTCTCCTTCATCTTCATCACTGTGCTTATTTTGAAGAGCTACCTGGTAGCTACTGGAAAATCTACTCATATTAGTCTGCAGAACTCCTAAGTGTAAGGGCTTGGGTTCCATCCCCAGTAACTACATACAACAATGCTAGGTGTGGAGAATCACGCCCATCAGCAATCAGTACCACATACCACAGTGATGGGTGTGGTGGCTCACGTCTGTAATCCCAGCACTTGGAAGGCAGAGGCAGGAGGATTGCTGAGTCTGAGGCTGAGTTCAAGTCCAGCCTGAACTACAAAGGGAAATTTTGCCTCAAAAAACTAAAAGAAGAATTAAAAAGAAAGAAGATCAAGAGAAGTGTACAGAGAAAAAGGAAAAGGGATAAAATAAAAATTGAGATATGTTCTATATACTTACTAAATTTCCCACAAGGAATACAAATTTTTTGTATTACACATATGTACTAATAAATTTTAAAATGAAAGAACATGATAATTTCATATGTTTACATATATATTCAGTGTGTTTGTTTTAAAAGTTTCTAGGTATTCTTACCCAGACACATCTGCAATATTTCATTTCTCAGGATCTATGTCACATAGCCACACTCAGTGCAAGGAAGTCAGGAAATACATTTTACAAATGCTTATTTTTGCAATGAAGGAAGGCAAGGAAAAAGGCCTTATGAGGACCTTTTGGATATTAATTCCACTGTATCTATGGTATTTCACAAATGGATAAATAACCATCATGTACATCTCTTCCCCTTCAAGGAAAAGAGCACACTTTTAAAAGTTATTTTTTTGAAGAAGGTAAATTTTGGGTAACTTGTAATTTTGCTACTTGTTTTTTAAAATGGAGAGTGTAAAAACAGAGATAAAATGGAGTGTAAAAATAGAGATTAAAATGAACATAAGAAAAAATCTTTAGCTTTGCATATAATGTGTATATGTGTGTGTATATGTATGCCTGAGTTTGTGTATGTATTCAGTTATGTACATCAGATCAAAGTAATATGAGCCAAAATAACCCCAAAGGTATAAAATTATTTTGTAAAAGTTGGTGAGTTTTGAAATGAGTTATGTACTGATTTAGCTTTAAGGGAATGGAATTGCATTCATTTGATTGCTTAATGAGACTTTTCTTGCTCTATCTGAATGTTTGCAAAAACCTTAAAGGTCTAGAAAAACAAAAGTTATTGAAACTTTCATTTGAAAGTGAGATGCTAAGTTTCGTATCGAGGGCTTGAATAGTATATATCCCAAAGCTGGATATACCACTATGTGACTATTACCTATCTCTAAACAATGTAAGTCAAGACTAAGAATTATTTGAGAGGTTGAAAGGACTGAGGAATATAGTCATTTTTGTAACATAAAATCCCTCAAAATCACTGTTTAGAGTTAAGAGGGGATTATTTTTCTCCATCTGTAGCCAAGTGAGGGCCACTTCCAAAAATCATTTGATAAACTTGATGTATGTTCCTTGGGATTTGTGTGATACAAGGACAGGTAGGAAGAAGATAAATGAATGTTCCCATAGTCAAATGCAATCTCTGGAAGGGACCTTGATAAAATCATTATGCTACAGATATTATTATTATGACAATCTGGAGACGCAAGGTGACTCTTAGCATTTTTGTCACCAAAATTAACACCCAACACTTGAAACTGAAAGGAAAAGAAGTTCACAGTTTCCTGTGAATTAGTTCATGGTCAGCTGCCTCCAAGGCAGAAATGGCATGGTAGAAGGGCATGGCAGAGGAAAGCTCCTCATCCTTTGGCAGGCAGGAGAGAGATAGATGAAGGGAAGGGGAGTGACAAACAGAGGTAGATACAGAGACACACAGACAAAGAAAGAGAGAGAGACAGACAGACAGACAGAAAAAGAGAACCACAACAACAATAAAAATAACAACAACAACAGTACACTTTTCTAAGTCATACCCCTAACAATTGGGCAACTGGCCTCTAATTATGCTCTGCATCCTAATAGCATATTCAGGTATAAATTCATGGATTAATCTTCTATTAGCATAGTGCCTTCATGATCCAATCTCCTTTCAAAAGTCCCACCTCCAAACTTTTAGTTATTTTCTAGATTAAAACATAAATATTCTATCTCTGGCTCCAAAAAAGTATATACTCATTTTATGCAAAATTTATTTATATCTGGGCCGGGGATTTAGCTCAGTGGTTCTGGCCCCTGTCTTGCAAGGGCAAGGACCCAGGTTCCATTCCCTGGTAACCACATAACAATACTGGGTTTGAAGACTCACTTCCAGCAGCAGTCAGTACCACATACCACAGTGCCGGACATGGTGGCTCATGCCTGTAATCCCAGCACTTGGGAGGCAGAGGCAGGAGGACTGCTGTGATGTGGGTTTGAGGATGAGCTCAGGGCCATCCTGAACTACAAAGCAAGACCCTGTCTCAAAAAAAATTATTTATATCATCTTTAAAAGATGCAGTCTCATCAATCCCAGCACTTCTATAAAATTCAAATCGAAATTCTCTGATACAAAAGGCAAACTCTTTGCTATACACCACTGTGAATATGAAACAGTTAAATATTTCCAACATAAAATAGCACAGGATAAACATGACTATTCTGAAAAGGATGAATAGGAAGACATAAAGGAATTGGACCTAAGCAAGAATAAAGCCAGCAGAACCAACATTAAATTTCATAAATTCATATTCAGCACCCAGGAAAAGATGTGGTATGGGGGAATTCCAAAGAGCTGAGGGTCCTGATTCTATGACCTGACTAGTTTTAACCAACATGACCATTTTCTTGAACTGGCTTTTCTCACTTCCAGTGGTTATCCTCAGCAAACACTGTATTTTCCTGGAATACCCAATATCCTAGGATCTCCATTACACCTTCATCATCACTCTTACAGAGCATCACTTATTGCCCTCCCAAAGGCACATTGCTTGAGCTCTAGAATTCCCTCTGAAATCTGGGTGGAAGTTTCTGTGACCCCACAATTCTTGGATTCTGCACTGCCTGAAAAACCAGCACAAGTATCTACCACAAACTTCAGAATTATCCTAGTCACTTAAACCATGGCTGCAGAAATCCCTCAGTGCCTGAATGACTGAAACACTTGAGAAAACATTTCATTAGATGACCGTAAATGAATAGGGTACCTTGGGCCTCTCTTCCTAGAGCAAAGTCCTTCAAGTGAATTTATGCTTTTATACCATTGAGCCTATGAATGGTGGAGTCTGGGGAATACCTGAGATAATTACCAGTTATTTTCTATTGTTCTGAGGCAAAGCATTTATCACCTATTTAACGACAATCCTTTATGTAACAATGCTCTCCGTGGCTGCAGATTTATATGTTAGTCCTTTCTGTTGACATTGTTAGCTCTTTATATCATTGAACTGTATTGTTTGCTCCTGATTCTCAGTGTAGCTCTGACTAAAGATTTTCAGCTGTATCCAGGCCAGATACTGCACATTGGGCTGCCTTGAAATTTTCTTAACTATTTGATTAGTACACCAGCCTTCATCTCAGAGAAGAGATATAGTTTCAGAAAATGAGCTAAAGGTAGATAAATTTACTGCTAGAACATAACACACATGGTCTTAATTCCAGTGGAGTCCTTCTTCCCAAGTGAAAACTTCCTATCCTGGCCTTTACCTTCTATATTCTTATCACCATTCTGGCCTTCTGAACTTCAACTAGAATCACTTGTATGATCCTATTCACAATATTTTAGGGATTCTTTAGTCAGCATTTTCAACTTTTTCCAGTCTTCTCCCAAGGATCTATTCGAAGGGCTTCTAAAGCTCCTGGTTAAATATAATTACAGCAACAATTTAACTTCTCTGATTATAATTTTCCTTATTAGTTTTCTTTCTTCCCCAGACAAAATACTCAACATCCAAGTCTTAAAGAAAGAGAACTTTATTAGACTTACAGTTTCCAGTGAGTTCAATCTATAATCAGCTAGCTCCAAGGCAAAACTATCATGTTTGAAGGGCATCATGAGGAAAGCTCTTTATCCTATGACATATGGAGAGCAGCGAGAGAGAAGGGAGTAACTAGGTATGAGAATACACTCTTCTATGCCACTCCCTCAGTGACTCACCTCCAATCGTACTCCATCTCCTAGCAGCACATTCAACTGTGACCTTGGCAATGAATCAATCCTCTGATGAGTGTTGTGCCCCCATGACCCAACCACGTTTTAATAGTTCTACTTCTGAACACATAAGATTTTAGGGGACATTTTGGATTTAAACCACGATAATGACTTCTAGATGTGTAAATCACAGATAGGAGGGAGTAAGTAGGAAATCATGTATGAGCATCTCAAGGAGACACCATTATGTAAAAGGAGCTATCAGAGAGATATCCCTAATGACAAGCTTCTTAGAACTTATAAAACTGTATCATGAGTGAAAAGTTTGTATTTCCATTCTATGATACCTAGAGAACATTTCTGCCTTAAGTACTGGTTGAGTAACATCTTTTCTATGTTCTATCCCTGTTTTCTTTCATGTTTGTGATGGATCACTGAATTTCTACATGAAGTGAGTTGGAAAAAATAGAGAGCAGAAAGCACTGACTTACTTATCTTGAAGCAATTTTTCAGGCTGTGATACTCCGAATTAGGAAAGTTTGTAAAGTGTTCCATATGTTTTTATTTTGTTGTTGTTGTTGCTGTTGTTGTATGTTTGTTTTTTTTTTTTTTTGAAACAGGGTCTCAATTTTGTATTTCAGGTTGGTCCTGACCTCATCTTTGAACTCACAGCAATCCTCCTGCCTCTGCCTCCCGAGTGCTGGGATTACAGGCATGAGCCACCACACCTGGTATGTGGTTCTGATTGCTGGTGGGCGTGAGTCTCTACACCCAGCATTGTTTTATGTGATTACCAGGGATCAAACCTGGACCCTTGCACTTGCAAGGCAGAGCCTGAGCCAGTGAGCTAAATCCCCAGCCCCCATAAGTTTTGAACAGTACAGAGATTAGCATGACCTCTACACAAGTATGACATGCAAGTTTCTGAAGTTAGGGGAGTGGAAGCATATTAATTTGAATAAAGTTTGAAACATTGATATTACATTGATCTGAACTCCCCATTAAATGAAATTCACTGGAAGATATTTTTTTAACCTAAAAATGACCTCAAGAGCAATGGAACTCCCCAGTGTGTATCATAGGTACAGGAGAGGAGTAAAACTGATGAAGAAAATTTAATAGCAGGTGATCAGAAGTGATCAAAGAATTTTCTCCAGTCACTCAATAAACAGATTACATGACGTTACAAGGCACTGTTTTAAATGTCATAGATATTTGTATGAAAAGATACACAAGACAAATAGATCTTAGTATCTGGTACTTTAAGTATAAAATTATAAAATAACAGCTGGGGTTAAAAAAGGAAGAGGTGTAAAAAGGGCAAGTGTTCTTGTAATAATGTATAATTACATTATTTGAATGCTTGACATATTTTCTGTTTCTTTTCTTTCTGGTAGCAGAACCATCACTTGATATTTTTATAAAACCATTTGAGGGGCCAGAGATTTAGCTCAGTGGTTCCAGCACCTGCCTTCAAGCACAAGATCCAGGGTTTGTTCCTGGTAACCACATACAACAATGCCAGGCATGGAGACTCTCGCCCCCCAGCACTCAGAACCACATACCACAGTGCCAGGTGTGGTGGCTCACCCCTGTAATCCCAGCACTCGGGAAGTAGAGGCAGGAGGATTGCTGTGAGTTCGAAGATGAGCTCAGGACCAGCCTGAACTACAAAGCGAGACACTGTCTCAAAAAACTTTTTTTTTTTTTATTGAAATCTTTATTGGTACATTACATATATACATCATGATTGCATTCAACAATGAGAATTTGTACCAGTATATGACACAACTTAATTCTCATTTTTCCCCATAACCCTGCCCGCCCTCCCACCCCCACCCCCATATATATAAACTTTGTTTCCATTCTTTTTGTTATAATCTCATTATTTTCCCC
>PVIR01045806.1:0-10552 GCA_004026965.1 Petromus typicus
CAGGGTCTCGCTTTGTGGTTCAGGCTGGCCCTGAGCTCAGCCTCAAACTCACACCACAATCCTCCTGCCTCTGCCTCCCGAGTGCTGGGATTACAGGCGTGAGCCACCACGCCCGGCACTGTGGTATGTGGTACTGGTTGCTGCTGGGTGTGGGTCTCCACACCCAGTATTGTTATGTGGTTACCGGGGAATCAAACCCGGGTCCTTGCGCTTGCGAGACAGGCGCCAGAACCACTGAGCTAACTCCCCAGCCCCAGAAAAAAAATTTAAAAAGAGCAAAGTTAACCATTTAAAGGGCTAACAGTCAGTACACTAAGTGAGTTGTTTTAGGACCGTAGAGTCTAGGGTATCTAAGAAGTGATGTATCAGCATTGTAAAGGGAAGGATCCTGTTCGCGTTTACACAACTGCTATCTCCCCGGGGATGGAGTGCTGACAGGAGCAGGGAACACCTATGAGAACTGCTGTCCACACACACTGTTCTCAGCACCCTGTGATAGTGGCTGGTGCTGCCCTTGGGGACTGTGCTGTGTGGCGGCAGTTCTGCCTCGTTTCAAGGGCTGGTTTGTTTTGGGGGACTTTTTGGTGGTCTGTTCCAGGCTTCAGACCGAGAATACTGAGTTACTCTTAGAGACCCAAAATGAACAAAGTTGGTGCTTGGAACATGGTGACATTCAAATATCCGGGTTAAAAAAACTATTCATGGGCTAGGGATGTCACTCAGTGGTGCTGTGCCTGTTTGGCAAGCGCAGAGTCCTGAGTTTGATTCCCAGTACTGGGGGGAAAAGAACTTGGTACCAGCAGAATTTGCCCCATGATAGGGTACAATGTAAAAGTTCTTTTTCACAGACTTTCCAGTTCCATCTGCACAACTCTATGTGCATCTGTTTCTTTCTCCACAACTGCAGAAGAGTCCGCTCTGGCAGTGGGGTGTCTGTCATCAGCTCAACATCTGTGGATCAGAGGTTACCAGAGGAACCAGCTTTAGAGGATGAGCAGCAACAATTAGAAAAGAAATTACCTGGTAAGCAGCCTTTGTGTTGGACTTACTTCCCATTAGACATAGTACTGTGGCAAAAATGTAAGTGGAAACTAATTTAGTCTCTGACATGTTTTGCTGTTTCTTTGACCTGACCATGTGGGAGACGTGTGTTTCTGGATGTGGGTCGGTGTAAAATACGAATTGTGTGCTTGCCATTGCACCCTGTTCTAACTTTCACCTTGAAATCTGGTTGTACACTAGTCAAAATTCATATAAATTCTGTGTATGGAGTATAGAACACCAAAAAATTGGTAATTTCTGAGGTGGTTGTATATGATAGAGCATAAAACCATCTGCCATTATTTTCTCATGCTACAGTAAGACAATTGGAAACTCCTTGATAGGAGGAGTGGACCTGTTTTAAATAATCCTTATTTTTAAATGTTATTTGCTTGCCATATGCATTGTTCTCACTACTTTGTGATAGTGGCATTTTAAGTTTAATGTGGACCTATTTTAAATAATCCTCATTTATAATGGTAAATCCATTATACTCAAATTATTCTAAGGAAGCTGTGAATTATTAATGATGCTACTAAGAAGCAGTTGAAATTTACTCTGAAGTCTGTTTGTGTTAAGGGCTTTATCTGTGTTAATCTTCTGTGATTTTTGTGCTCCGCGGTTAAGTGCATGCCAGGGACACTAGCTTTCCCCACTGATTCTCTAAGCACAGTTACTTCTCAGTTACAGTCAGTGATGAAATGCTTACTGTAACTGTTCCATGCTCAAGGCCACGTGTTCAGTACAGTGAAGAATCTGTTACTCGTACGTGTTTGGGTCCTCGAGAAGTGATGCTGTATTAGAAGATGTGAGGCGGCTGTGTGCAGTGTACACTCCCTATGCATTGAGCTCCGGAGAGTTCTACAGGTGCTCAGCTGAGTCCCGGATGCTTAGTTGTTTTAGACAGGAATTATCTGTGGAACAGGCCACAATTGAATTGAGACTTTAGGTGAATAGCCTCACTACAAGTTAAAGTGAGGAATGTTTGGGCTGGGGATTTAGCTCAGCGGTTCCAGGGCCAGCCTTGCAAGCTCAAGGTCCTAGGTTCAATCCCCACGTGGTGGCTCACGCCTGTAATCTCAGCACTCTGGAGGCACAGGCAGGAGGATTACTGTGAATTCAAGATTCACCTGGGCTACATAGTGAGCTCAGGACTAGCCTGAACTAGAAAGCAAGACCCTGTCCCAAAAAGCAAAAAAACTAAGTAAATAAATAAATAAATAAAAATCTAAACATTTCAAGTTTTCATAACAATGGAGAGGAAGTCTTGGCAGCAAGGTAGGAATTTTTAGAATTTGTAATGATCTTTTCTGATGTTAATTGACATTGATCTAAGATTTGGAACAGGAAGTGATATCAGAGTCTTTGTACATTCACATTATGTGCTTTTTGTATATAACGAGTTAAATATATTTGTAGCATTTTCAAGGTTTCTAAAAGTAAAATGAAATTTGCATAATATGAAAATGAGGATTTAAAAATGTACAATGTAGTCACTTTTAGTCTGCTTGGTCTGCCATAATAAAATGTTATACAGTGGGTAGTTACAACAGTGGACATTTACTTCTCTCAGTATGGGGGTAAGATCCAAGTGCCAGGCAGTCGAGTGTCTGCGTAGGCCCCCTTGCCTTACGGATAGCAGTTTCTTCTGTGTCCTCAGAGGCTTTCCTTGATGGGTCAATGCGGAGCAAGACTCCATCCCCGGGCATGCCCTGCCCTCTCTTCCCGGTGTCTTACCAGTCTACCTTCCCTTTCTTTGGCTTTCCTGTTCTGAGTATTTAATATAAATGGAATCATACAGTGTGTGACCTTTTTCTCTGGCTTCTATTACTTGGTATAATATTTTTGAGATTCCTTCACGTTTTAGCATTGGTCATTATTTCTTTCCTTTCTGGTGAGGGACCTTGAGTTTTAAGGTGGTAGTGAGGAGAATGTGTCTTCTTCTGATGTCACCAAGTATGGTCAAAAGGAAAGAGAAAACCAAGCATACTACTTTCTTGAGCGCGGGTCCCTGCCCACAGTATGTGAGAGACATCTTTCTGAGGGAGCGAAGTCCTGAGTCTAGTGTAAGAAAAGCCATAGAAGGGAGCTCACAGTTGTGGATCTCAGCGCCGGGGAGAGCTGCCACTTGTTGATGTAGAGTTGGGACAGTGGTGTTTGTATGGACACAGGTGGTCAGTGACCATTTTTCTCGATTTTCATGAGGCAGAAATGTAAATGTAGAGTTGAATATACACTGCTGATAACAGTAAGGGTGGGGGAGAGGATGTTTAGGTATACATTTTAAAAAGTGGGCATAAACTTAAGTAAATTTTAAGGATGGAAGAAAAAAAATGAGAGACCTGAAGTTTGTAATGGGTGTGTCAATTGAAAAAGTAATCATTGTGATCTGCACATTGCTTAGGGTACAGCTTGTTGGTCAGCATGAAATAGGAATTCCCATCTCCAGCCCCTGCTCTGAGAAGTCATCTTGTGGGAGTAGAAGCCACATTGGCAGCGCTCCGAGCTGACGTGAGGGTGGAGAGAGGGGAGCATCCCAGGGACAGGGGAGATGGAAGCGCAGCATGGCGGTCAGGGAAAGGAGAGAGTGAGGAAGGCACTGGGTGGCGAGGAAGGGAGTGGACGGGTTCGGGAGGGGGTGTTGGCGGTCTCAGAAACCGGGAGCTTAGAGGATTCTGGTTTTGCACTGCAGATGTCAAGCATGCCAGCGGATTTTTCCTTGGAAAGTAGTGTGTTGCTGTGCTCTTGTTTTAAAGTGACATTTGAAGACAAGAAGCGGGAGAATTTCGAACGAGGCAATCTGGAACTGGAGAAGCGGAGACAAGCGCTCTTGGAGCAGCAGCGCAAAGAGCAAGAGCGCTTGGCTCAGCTGGAGCGGGCCGAGCAGGAGAGGAAGGAGCGGGAGCGCCAGGAGCAGGAGCGCAAACGGCAGCTGGAGCTGGAGAAGCAGCTGGAAAAGCAGCGGGAGCTTGAGCGGCAGAGAGAGGAAGAGCGGAGGAAGGAGATAGAGAGGCGGGAGGTGAGCTCCCAGAGCGCCCGGGCCAGAGCGGACCTCTCTCTCTCTCTCACTCTCCTCTGTCTCTCTCTGTCTCTAAATCTCTCTCTCTCTCTCTTTCTTTCTCTCTCCCCCTCGCTCACACTCCCTCACACTGTCTTTTAACACAGAACGCTTTGTTTTTTTCATTTTTGCAGTTTAGGAGTTTTGGTATATCCAGAGGATTACCAATATCTATCTACAATATTTTCAGTACCCCAGTAGAGGAACCCTGTACCCATTTACCGGTTCTTCCTGTTTTCTTCACTTCTGTTACTCACTCCCTGGAAAATCTAATTTACTTCTTTATCTCTATAAGCTTGCCTATTCTGGAAATTTCTTGTAAACAGAACAAATAAACACCTTGTATGGTGTTTTCAAGCTCCATACACATTATAGCATGAATTAGTGTTTCATTCCTTTTTATAGCTGTGTAGTATTCCACTATGTGGTTATATCTCATTTTATTTATCTGCTTATAAGTTGATAACCACTGAGTTGTTTCTAGATTTCTTTGAGCAGTTTTGAGTAATACTATTATGAACATTTTTGTAACAGGTTTTGATGATAGTATTTTAGCAAACTACTGAGAATAGTTGTGTTTTTATGGACTACTTTCTGTGTATTTATGAAAATATGTAAAAATATGTATGTGTAAAAATACAAATGTTTATATGTTGGGGAAACTGGGACATAGTTTTTTTTTAAACTACTGTGATGGTACCATATCAATTACATTGTTCTGAACTGTTTTCTTTAACTTGCTTAAAATATGTGGAAAATCTTCATTATGTTCTATTGCATGCATAATTTTTTTTTCAGACAGAGGTTTGCTTTCAGGATGGCATTCATATATTTGGTGTCAGAGCCGGATAGGGCCAAGATAGTCTCCTGTTTTTCTTCCCAGTTTCAGTGTACTGCTTCAGAAGCAGTGCCATAATTGTCTTGTTGAGTGAAATATAAAGATGAGAAATTTCCCTTTATAAAAAAATAATGCTTTTGCTGCATTTCCTGATGATTATATTGGTAAGCATGGAAACACAAACTGCCTTTTGTTCAAGGATATACATGCAGCTGCTAAGATTTTTTACTTATTTGGTACTAGAAACTGGATCTACCACTAAACTAGTGTCCACCAAGATTTTAGTTACCAAACCATGCTACAATGATAGTACCTTCCTTTCTTCAGGGTTTACAAAAAAAGTGATACAGTATTTATCAGAATTATTTAGTAGCTGCTCACCACCAGTAGGCCTCACTAGTCTCTGGCTCCTCATGGTCTCTAGGGTTTTGCAGCATGGCTAGGAGCTTGCAGAGTTGGAGGTGGTCACAGTAACCAGTGCCAGGAGCTCTGGCACACGCCCCTCCAGGCCGTCGTCAGAGCAGAGGCAGGGGAGAGCTGGTGCTTCAGTGACGGGGAGGGAAGAGTCATGAAGCTCGGCACGCAGGCAGAATATCCCAGTCTGAAAATCTGCAGGGCTCCAAAACCTGAAACTCCATTCAGAAAGTGCACGTTCTCCACCGGCCTCGTTGGCGTGCACCTGGGATCCCAGAACTCAGCATGCTGAGGCAGTAAGGTTGCAGTAGGTTCGAGACCAGCCTAGAATGTACAGTAAGACCCTGTCTCCAAAATACAGGTTTAGATTTACAGACTAAGTATTTTCAACCAGTAAAGCCTATGGAAATGTTTTCTATTAGAACTTAATGATTGTATTCACAGTGAGGATTCGCACATGTGTAGAACACATCTCCATTTCCCTGTCCACTCCCTTATATGTCCACCTTTTTTTTTGGCAGCTTCAGGTTCATTTATTTCATAAATCTATACCAAGTTAATTATCATAACAGATTAATAGCCAGACTAACAGGTCAAAAATGTGTAAGGCAATTATACTAAATCAAGGTATACTTTTAGGTAACATTGGATATGCTAGGTTGCAGTATCTCTTTTCTTACTCTCTTTTCTTATTGTCTGTCTTTTTATTTTGTGTTTTATTTATAAATTGGGCTTCTGGAAAACTGTAATTTGAAACCTATCTGGTTCAGAGCATTCTAGATACAAGATATTTAGCCAGCATATAACAGTTTCTTGGGATGAGAAAAAGCCACTTTTTGTCTGATTCCCCTCCCCTGGGAGTTTCATTTGGGTTTGTTTGTTTGTTTTTAAGCACGTCTTGCATTCTTGAAGCCTTGAAGAATAGAAATCATTGTGAAATGATCTGGTCAGTTCTTGTCTTATGTAAATATAATATTCTAAATATTCACTTTTTCCCACAGAAGGGACACCATATTTTTATTGTTTTGTGTTGTTTCTTGTAATGTCTAATCTCATCCTTAAAAGAAAACACTTGGTAGGTGATACTTTTGTTAAGAGATACTATGTAGTGTTAAGAATCGAAAAATTGATGAATTCTCTTTTGTAAATGTCACAGGCTGCAAAGCGAGAGCTTGAAAGGCAACGACAACTTGAATGGGAACGGAATCGAAGGCAAGAACTTCTGAATCAAAGAAACAAAGAACAAGAGGACATAGTTGTCCTGAAAGCTAAGAAAAAGACTTTGGAATTTGAATTAGAAGCTCTAGTGAGTATAGTTTCTTAGGTATTGAGAATATATACATACGTGTATATATATATATTCAGTTATTAAAATGGTAGTAAATTCTGTTACCTTTCATTTGTTAAAGAATGATAAAAAGCATCAACTAGAAGGAAAACTACAAGATATCAGATGTCGACTGGCCACTCAAAGACAAGAAATTGAGAGTACAAACAAATCTAGAGAGTTGAGAATTGCTGAAATCACTCACTTACAGCAACAATTACAGGTGAGGAAACAGTGTCATATGAGAAATTTTAGGCTTACATGCTTTTCACTGGTTCATTTTCTTTATTTATTAATTCAACAAACATTAAGCATCCCCCATGCACTGGTGCTGTGAAGTGGAGTGGTGAGGGTCCTTTCCTTAGCCGGAGGCTGTGGCTAAGCAGACAGCAAATCTTTCCGAGCACTGCTGTGTGTTAAGTGCAGCACCAGAGCCAAGACAGCTAACACAGGCAGAGGACAGCAAGTGAGATTGCTGTGCCTTGCCCGCTAGTTGGAGGAAGGACAGCTCCTGGCAGAATGATAGTTACGTATTCGTGAAACGAAGGAAAGTGACAGTCCTAGGGGAGGGAATGGCTGTGATTTTGATTGAGGCAGTCAAAACAGGCCTCTGGGAGCATGTGTGACGTTTGTATAGAGAGGGGAGTGATGAGACACTAAGCCCTGTGGGTCATGTGGATACCTGGCAGGACAAGGTCCAGGGAGAGTAATAGCAGTGCCAGTGTCCTGAGGCCATGGCAGGTTTCCGGAATGCCAGGTAGATGCTAGGTCACAAAGGACAGGGAGATCACTGGTAGCCCTTTGTTTTACTGTAATAATTATGTAAATAAATGCAGTGAAGAATTTTTAGGGAGAATGTAAGAGATTTCTGTGTAGCCGAAGATGTGGAGTGCTTTTGCTTTTCTGCCTTCATTTGATTATTGACTGTCCAAAGCTGTTGTAATATAACCAGATTAGGTATCAGGTATTGAAATTACCGGGGCATAAAATTCAGACAGATACTATCTGCAGACCATCATATTTGAACTTAGTGACTTTTCTATCAGGGGCTTCTTTTCTCAGCATAATTTGAGGTTTTTAAGTGTAACTGAATATGTCCCATTTCATTGCTATGTAGTGTTTCCTTATTGGCCCATTCACTTGATTAATATTGTTTCTTTTCAGCTTGGGAATTTTAAGTGTCAAACTCCAATTAACTTTTATGTACAACTCTTTCTTGTGGAAATATTCTTTATTTCTCTTGAGCAAATTGTTTTAGAATGGAATTGCTATATCATAAGTATATGTTTAACCCAAAAGATGCTGTCAGTGGTACACATTGTTTAAATCATTGGAATGTATTGTAAAACGTCTGAGCCAAACTCTTCTTTTGACCTGTGAGTATCCTTATACCAGCCCTTCAGTCTTGATAACTATAGCTTTTGAGTAATCTTTACAGTGAAATGGTATGAGTTCTTTGTTACTGTTTTTTTTTTTTTTTTTCAGATTTGATTTTTGGCTATTCAGTGTCATTTCCATGTAAATTTTATAATCAGTTTATTTTTTTTTCAAAAAATATTTAGAATTTTGTTGAAATTTTATTTGAATTTATAGATCAGTTTGGGCAGGTTTGACATCTTAACAGTATTGAATATTACAGCATATCTATCAGTTCTTTTAGATCATTAGAACAGTTTGTGTGTTCTTTTTTTTTTGAGATAGGGTCTTGCTTTTGTAGTTCAGGCTGGCCCTGAGCTCAGCCTTGAGTTCACAGCAATCCTCCTGCTTCTGCCTCCCGAGTGCTAGGATTATAGGCATGAGTCACCACGCCCAACACTGTGGTATGTGTTACTGATAGCTGATGGGTGAGTCTGAAGGCCCACATTGTTGTATGTGGTTACCAGGAATCAAACCCCATCCCTGCACTTGCAAGGCAGGCGCCAGAACCACTGAGCTAAATCCCCGGCCCTATTTTTTTATTTTTTTTGTAGTGCTGGAGATCAAACCTATAGCCTTGAACATGCTGGATAAACTCTACACTTATGTGTATATATTTGTCTTATATCTATTGTCACTTAACTGATTTCTTAGTTCTAAAAGAAGAGTTTCTGTAATTTAATGATTCCAATTGGATAACATGACACATCTTTATTTTTAAATTTGCTACTTTGTGTACTTTTTATACATTGTGTTTGTGTGTGTGTGTGTGTGTGTGTGTATGTATCCCACTGCACTGACTAGGCCTCTGGTACTGTGACAAGAAGTTTGTTCTGATCTTAGAAGGAAACTCTTTCACCATCACCTAGGCTGACTTGTTTTTTTTTTTTGTCAATGCCCTTTGCCAAATCTAAGGAATTCCTTTATAAAAATATTTCACTATGCTCAACTTACCATTTATTTAGGATCTTCTCATTTAAACTTGTGGAGGATATTGGTTTGTAATTTTCTTGTAGTGCCCTTTTCTAATTTTAGTATCAGGGTAATAATGCTGGCCTCAAAAATAAATTGGCGAATATTTAGTTTCTGTTTTTAAAATATTTGTGTTGAAATGGTATTTCTTTAAATTTTTGGTGACATTTGTCAGTGAAGTCTTTTGTGCATGGGTTTTTCTTTATGGTAGGATTTTAAATTGTAAAATAAACTCAGTAGACACAAGGCTACTGAGAGTTTTTCTTCTTCTTGAGTCTATTTTGATAATTTATTTGTAACTTTCTATGAATTTGTTCAATTCATCTAAATCATTAAGTATATTTACATGAAGTTATTCTTAATGTTCTAATATTACTCTTTGTAAGTTTGTCCTGTGCGGTGATGTTCTGTCTTTCATTCTGGGACTTGTAATTTATATTGCTTCTCTTTATCTGCTACCTGTTGTCCCTTTCTCTTTTCTTATTCCTTCTATCCCCTTTGCTTCTTTTCTTGATCATTCTAGCAGGAAGTTTATTATTTCTATTGAGTTTTCTTAAAAAAAAAAAATAAGCACTTTGGCTTTATTCATTCTTCCCTATGTCTGTTTTCTATCTCAACTACTTAAGCTTTTTCTTGTTTCCTTCCATTTACTTATTTGAGATTTAATTTTACTTTTTTCTAGCTTCTTCATCAAGAAGCTTAGAGATTGAATTTGGCCATTTCATTTGTGATATAGGTGTTTTAAATTATAAATTTCCTTCTAATCACTGCTGTATCCATATTCCACAGACTTTCCATATTCCTTTTTTGAGGATTTGGAGATGTACCGAGCAACATTCCCAGCCCTTTTAATTTTTATCTTTGAGGTAGGGTCTTGCTAAATTCCTGCATGCCTACTCTGGGGTCAAACTTTCTGCCAGAGTTCCCCGAGAACTAGTATTATAAACATGGGCTGCCACGCCTGGCTTGTTTTGTTATGTTATGTTATATTATGTGAGATAGGGTCTCACTATGTAGTTCAGACTGGCCTTGAACTCATTATGTAGCCCAACTGCCATCAAACTCATGGAGATCATGCGGTCTCAGCCTCCCAAGTTCTGAAATTACAGATGATTGCCATTACGCCCAAGTGTGTTTTCATTTCTATTCCAAATACTTTTCAATGTTCCTTTCTGTTTCTTCTCTGATTGAATAGTAAGAATTCACTCAGTCTTATGTCCTTATCGATTTTCTGACTACCTTCTTCAGCCACTGAAAGAGAAATGTGAAAACCGCCATTGTGCATTTGTGTGTTTCCTTTGAGTTCAGTCAGGTGTTGTTACATGTGCTGGGAGTCCAGAGAAAGCCCTCATCCCCTTGAGGTTTTGGAATAGGAACATGTAAAGTGTTATCAGAAGTTCATTGCCAGAAATTGTTTTAAAATATTATTAACATGCAAGTACAATTTTAAAGTAAATTCTTCTCTATCATAACTCTTTTTTTTTTT
>PVIR01045807.1:0-10545 GCA_004026965.1 Petromus typicus
TATATTATATATGTATAAATTATTTCAGCTACCTTGAACAGAAGAAAAAATTATTAGTTAAAAAATAAAGACATTTTATACAGAATGGGCTCTAGTCAATAACAACGTCTCAGTAATGGTTCATCAGTTGTACGAATTGTACTATACCAATGTAAAACATTAATAATAGAGTAATCTCTGTAGGTTCTATGTGGGAATTTTCTACAATATCTATTTTTTAGATCTAAAACTATTTTTAAGAAATTCCATATATTGCTAATTATCTGTTAAAATTTTATTTGAAACAAATTGAGTTTTTAGATCAATAGCAATTAAATAGTGGTTTGAGAAACACATAATAGGATCAAATTTTTAAGTATATTTTTCACTTTGCATCAATGAACATTTTATCAACTATAACAGCTGAAACAACTTCATTTTCAAAGCCACCTACACTAAATGAGCTCTAATAAGTCCTAACGGACAGGCCAGTTGTATCCCAAGGAAAACTGTTTTATGTCTTGCTAAACACTGACTGAATCTGAAAGGAAGTTATACAGAGGATTGAAAGAATCTGAAAGGAAATTATTAAGAGAATTTTAAGATGAAACTGAGGAGGAAGCTGATGGAACTGCCCAGGTTGGGAAACTTTCTTGAGTTCTTCTGAGAGAAAGAGAAAAGCACAAGAACTGAGTAAAATTGTTTCTCCCCTTTGTTCATTTTCCTGATGGCCTTTGTTATATTGTTATACTCATTTTCCTTTTTAATTCAAAGAGCATAAAAGAGTAAAATGGAAGCCAAATCCCTTTCTGCTCCCTTGCTCTTCTGACTTTACTGGCCAGAAATAATGAATGTCAACAAGTTCCTGAGTGCCTATGTGTATGGTATTCACTCTTTCAGACATCCAACCTTCCGAATTTTCTTCTTACATCTGGTAAAACTCCCACCCCATGAGGAAGGGCCCTTCATCCACTGCAGGAGTATCACATACTTGCTTTCTAAGCTTCTCTTGCATCCAGCTCAACAGCACAAGCTGTCTGTCAATCAAATGTATCTATAATGGACTCTGAATTGGAAGCTCAAGACATGAAACAGCAGGAATGGGCCAGAAACCCTTCCAGAGTACTAGAAACTCTGAAGGAAATTCCAGCATCCAGACCCAGTGGTATCAATGACTGACAATACAGTTCAGTGCCCATGGCTACCGGGACCTCTTTGCAGGACAAGTGATTTTAAATAGAGCTTTAAGCCTGGCTCTCAGGCACTCTAAGATCTGTGAATTTTTATTAACCTTCAATAAATATTTTCTACTCATATGGAGCTCAATTGATCTCACTGGGTTGAAAACTAAGAACTCTGTGCAAACATGATGCATATATGTATTGTATCAATAAAGATTTCAATAAAAAAAAAAAGAAAACTAAAAACTCCGACTGGTGGAAGGTATGCTTCCAGACATTTACAATATGCCCGTAGACATACACATACATAGGCCTATCCTTCATCTTTCTACAAATAGAATCGCATTGTACATACTTCTTAGATCATTTAAACCTCTGATTAAAAACTATGAAATCTAAAGGTGTTATCAGTTATGTAGCAAGGAATTTAATTTTTGGGGTGTGTGTGTGTGTGTGTGTGTGTGTGTGTGTCCCCAAACCCATGACATCAGATGAGATCTCGTGCATTAAAGAGGTGATATGTCCACAGAATAAACTGATAATATTAAGAACCAGTGACAGAGAAAACTGGGTAAATAGTTAAATGATGAACATGTTTTAATGAAAAATAAAAATGGTAAAATCTTTTGTAAATAACTCTCAAAGGTAGATGACAATTAAGCTAACAAACCTGACATAAGCCGTGGTAGAATACTTATAAACATTAAAATATTGTTTAAAGTTTTTGTGTAGTACACAAGCTATGTGGAATTGATTCTTAAACTGTTTGGACCATTGTTTGAAGTTGTAGTTCAATTCTTTTATAAACAATATTTCCTTAAATCCCAGCCACTTATTTTTAAAAATGCCTATCACTGTTTTCACCTACTTTTGCACATCTGAGTAGCTGAAACATAGACAAAATGGCCTACAAACCTAAAATATTTACTATCTGCTAGCCCCAACTGTAAAAACGTGCTTCCATGATTAATTCTACTCCATTTTTGAACCTAGTGTAGGATGGATGGGTGGATGGATGAATAGATGCACAGATGGATAACTGGACAGACCGGGAGCAAGCACACTCAAGCAGAGATATACTTCTCCTTAGCAGTTAACCAGCATGAAGGGGAAGAACAACATTGATAATGTGTGACCAAAGGGAGCACACAGGAGCTCAGCCATGACAGTTTTCTGGTAGCAAGATCGACATATCAGTAGAGAAGTCCTGAAGTACAACACATTTCATCTTGCTCATGAAGTAAGTGGCCAACACTCAGAAGCCTAGGCTTTCCTGTCTTATAAATCAGATGGCAGCTCATGGTTAGCAAACCCCTGGGACACAGCTAAGGGCTGCCACACTGAAAGAAAAGGGTTGTCATTTTGGCCTATTGTCTTTGAAATATTTCCAATGCATGACTGCTGAGTTGTCTTAAATAAATTACCCAGTAAACTAAGTTGTCATTATTGTAACAATGAAAGAACAAGACAACAAACAATGCTTTATTCTCTATTTTTAAAATATCACATAGAGAATTAGATCAAGAGTCTCATATTAAGAACAACCAAAAAGTCTTTACTTAGATTTGCATCAGTTCAATCCTGACAGCAGGAAAATAAGAATACAATTTTAGTGTGTTCATTTATTTAAATGGGGTAAATAGTTACCCAGAAAGCCAGGCTTTGTGTTTACATTAATTTTAAAGTAGAGGTCATTGCTTCAAATTAGCATTCTACAACCCCTAATCCAGGGCTATATGCTTTTTGAAGGACACACTCAGTAGGAGTCAAAATGCAAGTTTTCACGACCTAAAGAGTACCATATGTGGTCAGCTTATAGATTTCCATGTTCACAGCAGTGGAACTGAGCCCATTCCATTTTACCACATGCTGATTACATTCAAATGTCTACACCAAGGAGCACTCCAGAGAAATCCTGAAGCACAAGATACAGACAGCACTGATGAAATGTACAACTTGAGGAAAGAATCCAAATCTTCTCTAAGTGAAAATATAAAAGATAAAATAATCTGACAGCATAGATTTTTAAATGCATATTACAGAATTTCTACATATTTGATTACTTGTAAACATGAATGCATTTATTCACATATTGCCAATTTACTTATAGATTCATGGTATGAATTTGCTTATACTGGCCATTTTATTTCCCATACTCCACCTATCTTCTTCCAATTTTTTTTAAGAAGCCATTTTAAAGACCTTTTGAAAGACATAAGATGTATGAATAATATTATCATTTTGTATAATAGTAGCATCACCTATTCATTTCATAGTGAGTGTGCATCCAACATATTCAGCTATCCTGCAAGACACTGGGCTGAAACTGAAAAAGGTAGTCTATGCTACAGAGCAGCACAGACTTTACTAAGAGTTATAAGAATGGAAAGAGATTATTTGCCAACAAATAAAAACACACTCTCAGCTACAAGAAGAAAATGCTCTAGGACTAAAAAGAGCAGCAACCAGCTGGTATAGGATCAAGGAGGTTTCCCCAAAACAGAATGCAACTAACAGGGGCCTGAAAAAAATAGGGATCTGATGTGAGAAAAAATAAAAGAGGGGATTCTATGTAGAAAGGAAAGATAAATGCAAAGAAATAGACAAGTGAAAGTATGTGTAGATTTGGGACACTAAAAATATGCAGGTTTGCATGATGTTTCGGGTAAAGATAAATGCTGAAACTTATAAATTATATTCCTACACCTCTAGAAAGCACTTTCCTATTCTTTCTGATTTAATGTATCAGTAACTTAGGAAGCAGCTACAAAAGAATAACCACTCACACGCAATGATGCCAGCTCCCTGTGAAGCACACTATGACCATCTCGGAGATGATAGGGTCATTTCTCCTTCCTGGCACTAATCACCAAAAACGGCAATTTCCCCACAAATGTGAAACTTGGGTAGGGCTTTATTCATGTGGCATCACACATAATAGTGAAAAAAACAAGAATGCACAAATGTTCCATTGAAAAAGGTCATATAGTATTATTTTCAAAATGTTGGTTCATGCTGCCTGCTTCAAAATCTCCATACCTGAAAAAAAACACATCTATCTTGTTTGCTTGAATTTATAGTCTCATGAGAAAGAATACTAAATGGGGCAGATCCTTTAGCCAGAAACTCAGCTCTGACCTTCTGGATATCTAATTAATTCCATAGTCTCTGAAAAGGATTATATTAGTGTTTACCCTATTATCCCACCTATAATCAGAGAGACATCATAGGAACAGAATAAGGACATATTAAGTTAATCATCCCGGGCATCTTTTGTGTCCTTAGGAAGAAAACAGCATTACAATTTAAAATAATTGAATGATAGAGTCATTAAGGCAATAAAGAAATTTTTCATCCTAGGGAGAGTTATCTTATCCCTATTATTATTTGCTGGACAGCACTGACACGGGTGCTGTAAAATCATATTTCTTCATGAAAGAAATTCTGTTTTGAAAATGTTAGGACAAACAGAGAAAATGAGGCTGCTGATAAGTCACATAACTGTAAAAGACACAACAATACTCAGGATTCCATTTGTAGTCTCTATATCTTCTGAAATGATTTTAGCTATTTCCTAACTGATGAGAAACATAGAGATACGAAGATTTAAATTTAATATCTATGCATGCCAGGTAGCATTTTGCTAGAAACTCTCGACCACTACAAAACAAATAACCAACTAAGCTGTTTATGTATAAATAAAATATCAGGTCAGACTCTGTAAATATCACCTTGGCTATAACCAGGAGGCATCTCATACTGAGCTGCTCTAACATGGAATACACATTTAAGACTCTAAATATATTCATAAGTATTGTTTAAGAATATCATGTTTTATGAAAATTAAAAAATTTAAAATGCACCTATTATTGAAGAGCTACATCAGTTTGAAACAAACTCCTAGTCCAGTTTCAATGAATGCACTGAAAATATTTTTTTCTTAGATAATTACTTGGACTATCTCATATTTCCAATATTTTGCATAAGGAGATAAATAAGATCTTATCATAATGATTGGAAAATATATTACAACACAGTGATATAATAAAGCACCTTGGTGTGCTTTATTATGAAACTTCTAAATTAGCCTTATCACATCTTCTAGTCTCATGTAAAACAGTGTAACAAGATTTTGCAAAATTGATATTCCATAATACAGTCTATTTGATATATTACTAAATTTTAATCTCATTCATAATAACTTGTTCAATCTTCTTAATTACTCATAGAGACATTTTTCATGTACTTTCCAGTATGTTATTTTTCAGTTTGCCAAAAGTTCTACAACATCAATTTTCATCTTGATATTTAATATATTTAAAAACCTACAATAACCATTGTCTAATAAGTTGTTTAATAACAAAGAACTACATATGAATTGCATACATAGTAAATTCATACAGGGTTGACACTATTGCATTTTTGAGCTGGCAATGGATGTAGTCAATGACTTCTGAAATGCCTTCAAGTTATCTTTCTATTTTGCAAAGTAATTGGTTTCTTTTTTTTTTTTTGAGACAGGGTCTCGCTTTTGTGGTTCAGGCTGGCCCTGAGCTCAGCCTCCAACTCACATCACAGCAATCCTCCTGCCTCTGCCTCCCGAGTGCTGGGATTACAGGCGTGAGCCACCACACCCGGCACTGTGGTATGTGGTACTGATTGCTGCTGGGGTGAGTCTCCATGCCCAGTACGGTATGTGGTTACCAGGGATCGAACCCGGGTCCTTGTGCTTTCAAGACAGGCACTGGAACCACTGAGCTAAATCCCCGGCCCCCAAAATTTATATTTTGTTAATTGTTCTGCTCGGTCTTTTCCCATAATATTCACTATAAATCTGAATAAAAGCAGCCGGAAATATCCAACCCACAGCCTAAATGTTAAGGGAGTCTTAAAAATATCTTTTGTCAGATTACTGAGCCCACTATCATTTAACTCAGTCTCCTAAAAGTCCAGGACCTGGGCAAAATACAGACAAATTTTCTGCCAAAGTATAACACATGTAGCCTGCAGTTCAAATCCTAGTGTATTTCTGAGCCTGGTCTTTACCAACCACATTCCTATCTGCATTCTGATTGTCTAAGATCTGACCAAAATCCCCCATCAGGTTTTGCTTAGAGTATTTTGGAGCTTCTTTACTAAAATCTCCAAACTCTTCCAAGCTCCTCCTGCCAACAAATTCCAAACACTTCAAAATCACATGGTTAGCTATAGACACAGCAATGACCCCACTCTTGGTACCAATTATCTGTATTAGCCAGCATTCTCATTTCTGAGACAAGTTCCTAACATATGGAACTTATAAAGGAGGAAAAGCTTAATTTGCTAACAGTGTTAGTCCAGGACTGGCTTGCTCCGAGGCAGAAATGTGGTAGACGCACACAGTAGAACAAATTTGCTTAGTTCATGGCAGTGAGGAAGCAAGTAGGGAATGACTGCCAAAACAGAATGGGTGCGGTACCAAAAACGGAGCCCAACTATGCCTCCGTGACTCACCCAAATACACCTAAAAATGTGCCCTACAAATGCCCAGGACAGGCTTCAAGCCAATCAAGTTTAAAACCTACCCTAACTGCCAGACTGTCAAAGAAGTACAATGGTTTATGAAACTGATTTGTTTTACAATTTGGGGAAAGATGGCTGTGTTTGTTTGTGTGCGGAAGATGGTGGTGGTTGTGTTTGTCACCCAATGTGGAGTTTGCAAATGGAAGAAAAATTTTGCCAAATGTTTTTATTTGCAACCAAATTGTTTGCAAATAGAAGTGTTTTTGAACCAAAGTATTACTGTAATTGACTACCAATTTAAAGGGATGTTATGACTTGTGTCTTCATGCCCCCCAAAGCCTCATGCAGTCATAAAGAGAGCTTTTTCTGGAATGATTCATGGTGCAATGCTAGGCTCAAGGGTAATAGGATTGAAGTCCAATGCTAGACTCAGTAACTCTAGGATGGGGGGGGGGTGAGTACTGCCCACCCTAACTGATGTGCAGAAGATCTGTTGAGAGCCTCTTCCTTTTCTCTTGTTTCTCTTGCTGACCTCTACCACCATGAACTCTGGCCTTTCTGCCACGTGCTACCTGCCTTGGAGCCAGCCAATTATGGACTGAAGTGACAACAAACTATGAACTAAATAAACTGTTCTTCTTTTAATATTAGTTGTTGGGTATTTTATTTCAATAATCAGAAAAATAATTAAAACGATAGTTCAAAGCAATTCCACATTAACACACAAGAATTTCAAAGGGAAAAAAAAATCACCTAACAAAAATCTATTGAGACAAAGAATATTGACTTTCATTGTCAATGGTGAAAATGCCCCATTATTTTATGAACTGCTAAGAAAAGAAAAACATGCCAATTAAACTGACACATTTTGTAATTTTAATTTTGTTCATAATGAAAGAAAAACATAATTAGACATGACTCATTATCTATCATCATGATATATTCATGAAAAAAATACAAGCAAAATTAATTGGTTTAAGCTATTCTTAAAACTCCTTCACTTTTAAAATCTAATTTTCTTGTTCAGTTTTGCACTTAGAATCATTAGTGCACATTTCTCCATAGAATATGATTTTCTCTGTCACCAAGCACACGATGACACAGTACTTTTTAATTAAAACCACAAGAAAATTAAAAGATTGGTACTGGGCTTTCAAGCTAGACCAGTAATATGTACAGCCTATTGGCTGCTATCTTGTTTGTTTTAGTGCCTAGACTTTTAGCTTTACAACAAAAACTATTCCATACGTTTAAGAGAGAAACAGAAATCTACTTGGACAGAAATCTACTTGGACAATGATAAAAGAATAAATACCAAATAAGAAGGTACAATTAAGTCAATGGAAACTAACAGTAAAATACATTTAAAAGTACACCTAACACATGCCGACAGTATATGCAAGTCATCATGTGTTACAAGATGGGTTTAATATGCTGCTTTATCTTCTCTACTTTCAAGCACAGTAGTATGATAAAAGTATGGTGAATGTTTAATTTGTCCATTTATTACAGTAAAAGATATGCCATAATTAATACTTTTCCCAATATTACCCCTCACTTTACCTACTTAGCCCATCATTCCTGCCATTTTCAATTACATCTTGTCCATGCAAGACTGACAAGCCAACACACTCTTGCAATCCTCACTGTATTCCCCTCTTGAAATTAGTTTCATCTTGTGACTGGCTCTGGATAATGTCCAATAGCAAAAAGGATGAGGCAAGGCTCTCTTGGAATCTATGGTCCTTTACCCCCACCATGTGAACAAGCCTGAGACAACCTGTGGGAGGATGAAGATAGGTAGACGAGACCCTAGCAGCCAGCCATGGTCAGCAAATCCAGTCCCCATCTGATTTTGACTAACCAGAGACCTCTGAGAAGGGTCAGGTAAGACCTGACCGTCCAGCTGTGTGCAACCAGACTACTGACCTGCAAACCTCATTGGACTGAGCTATTACATTTTAGGAGTAGTGTCTTACTGAATATCAATAAAGAATACATTTGCTCTAAAATGAGAAAGTAGGTCTTTTTAAGAAAATAAGGTAAAGTACTTTTTTACTATAAATTATAATATTGTTTATGCCAAAATATAGCATTATCTGATTTTCTGTAGGTATATGTTTGGGATTTCTTTTAGAATTTGGTGCCTAATTTGTCATTTTTAAAATCTATTTTTATTAATATATCCTTGCAGTGTACAATGTTTACATACCTTGTGTGGGATTAATATATTTATATAACAAATTTTAATTCCATTTCCTTCTCTTTCCCTCCTCTCCTCCACCCCTCCTTTAATCTTACTCACCCTTTCCATTTGAAAAGAATCTATCTTCCTTCTTCTTATTATCTTTTATTTTGCTCTTTATTTATATTTGGAGTTTCTAATATAAGAGAAACCATGAGATATATAGTCTTATGTGGCTGGTTTGTTATATCTCAAGGTGCACTGATTTTCCTACATGTGACTCAGAACCATCTTTCTTCATGACAGCATAGTACTTCATTATGGGTAAATGTGGTACCACATTTTCTTCATCCATCAGCTGATGAACATAGAGGTTGCTTCCCAGATTTACCTATTAAGAATTGTGCTGCTATGCACATGAGGCTGTCTGTATAAAACCCTGCAATATGATATCTTTAATCTTTTGAGAAGAAGGCAATAGAAAAGCCAAATGGAATTTCTAGTTTTAGTTTTTGAAAACCTCCATATTGACTTTCATACTGTTTTTAATGTTCATACTAATTTATATTCCCAAGACCAATGAGAAGGGCTCCTTTTTCCCTGAAGCCTTGCCAGCATTTGTTATTGTCTGATTTCTTTATGATGGCCATCCTTTCTGGGATAAAATGGAATCTTTTGTGTATCTCTTTCAAATGGGGTGGAGGGAGGAGTAACAATTAAATCTGCTCAAGAAGAAAATGGAACTATTTATCATAGTACAGAAATCAGCTGACATTTAGTGCACTTAGTCACTACTCTCACATACTAAGTAGAGGATCCAATATTTCAGTCTCCGTCTAGATCCAAAACTCACATTCTTGCCACTTTCTTAGCCTGACCTGGGAGGAGAGAATGGACACCCAAGGAAGAAAAAATTCAGGTTAACCACAAAAGCTGTCCAAACAAACCATCCTCAAAAGAATTACACTGAGGAGATATGTAACAGAAACATAAGGAAGTGATAAAATGCATTTCTTACTCAGTCATGAATCTCACTGATATGATCACAGCAGTATAAACACTAAATTATGATCTGACCAAAAATTACACCACAGCTTATAAAGATTCTGGAAAAAGGGTGGTTACACGGAGGAAGATGTGCAATGTGTGCTCTGGGGAAAAGATGATATAACAGAGCTAGATTCTCCTGTCTTTTAGTGGAAAGATTTTTGTTAGTTTGTTGGTACTGCTACTGAACCCATGGCCCTCACACCACTTTTTATTTTGAGACAGAATCACAGCATATAATTAAGATGCACAGGTTGGGCTTGAACCTGTGATCCTCTTGACTTAGGTCTCACAGTGCTGGAATTATGAGTGTGCACCAGCTTGTGCTAGTCAATCTGAACTGTAACTTTAGTGGTTTAAGAGACTCCTGGAGAGGGCCCGGGGATATAGCTCAGTGGTTCTGGCGCCTGTCTTGCAAGCGCAAGGGCCCGGATTCGATCCTGGTAAGCACATAACAATACTGGGCATGGAGACTCACCCCAGCAGCAATCAGTACCACATCCCACAGTGCCAGGCGTGGTGGCTCACGCCTGTAATCCCAGCACTCAGGAGGCAGAGGCAGGAGAATTGCTGTGAAGTGAGTTTGACGCTGAGCTCAGGGCCAGCCTGAACTACAAAGTGAGACCCTGTCTCAAAAAACCTTAAAAAAAA
>PVIR01045808.1:0-10546 GCA_004026965.1 Petromus typicus
TATATATACACATATACATATATATAATGAATACATATATGTATGTACCTGTACATATATATATAAAACGAATACTATATAAACATATATATTGTACTATATATAGTGAGTACTATATATCTATTATATATATATTAGTATATATCTTGATTCCCATTTTTTCTCATTCCTCTGCCCTCCCTTCATCCCTCCACCCCTGTACACACAAGCTTTATTTCCACTTTTTGTTTTTACCATTGTTTTTCCTTCCCTTCTTTACAGTGGCATGAAGGACATTGTTATATACCCACAACCACTATCCATCTTCAGAAATTTTCCGTCAGATCAAACCGAAAGTCTATACCTGCTGAACATTAACTCTCCTTTCTCTTTCCTCCCAATATTCTCCATCTTGACAGAGGGTAAGTAAAATAGAGGGGACCGTTATTATTAGATGTGTGGTGAGGTAATGGAGAATTTTCTTCAATGGCTTCAATTTTCCTCAAGTCACATCATCACATGAGAATAAGAGATATGGGGACTGAGAATGCAGCTCTCAAAGAAGAAGACTATGAAATTGTACCCACGGGGTAGGGGCCAGTTTATCGGTGGGACATTAGGGATTTGAGTAGCCTGGTGTCCTCACGTGGGTTTTGTTGTCAGTCATGAAACGAGTGAAGATTGTGACTCCGCTTATTTGACTTTTCCTCTGTAGTGTTAATTTGCCCTCTCAATAGGAGAAAGCAGAAAGGGGCATGGACTTAAGATATTTTTAAGGAAATAACTGCAAAGATAAGTCTTGAAATGTGTGCTGGCTGAGAAGGAAAGAAATGATAGACCAACGAATAGTGGAGAGGTGATGTGGCTGACATATGGAGGATTGTAGTGATAGAAGAATTATGCGTTGAGGATCTTGGGCTCTGTGAGCAGAAACACAAAGTAATAGTCTACGGTTGAGTTGAGGATTACACTCTACAAACAGAGAAGGAAGGAAGTAATCGGTGTGCAGAGCTCCCAGAGTAGACCCTGGAGTGGGTGATGGAGGCGGGAAGAGGGGAGGTCGGGGCTCCGGACGAACAGTCACATGTGTGCATGTTACTCCACAAGGATGATGAGCGAAGCCAGGACTGACAGAACAGCTACGAGGCCGGAGCCACTACACACAGGAGGTGAATGTACGGAGTTTCCCTGCTTCCCTTTCATCATCACCTGAATCTTCTCAAAGGCTTTCAGAATGTGCGACAGAACAAGCTCTGGGCTGGCATGAGATAGTACACAGGAATTCTCCTGAGCTTCTGTGGATTTCAGGGGAGATTCTAAGACACTGACAAAACCAATATTGAGCTGGTTTGGGGATCTAGCTTGGACCTGTTTACATTCTCTCTAATTAAATGTGTGTGTGTGTGTGTGTGTGTGTGTGTGTGTGTGTGTGAAGAATCTTGAGAGAAGAAAGTAACCACACAGGAAATTTGGGTTTTCACCTCAACTGCTTCTTATCTTATTGAGAAGTTTGGTTATGTGCTGAGGATGGAGCCAACTCTACTCCTGGGTTAATTATACCCTCATTCCCCTGGGACATGATTGGTTTAAAAAGCAAGAGAGGCAAACTAATTACAGGACCTCTTTGGGGGAGAGAAGACCTGATGGGGGCACAGACCTCTGACAGAGCTTGTACCTATATGAAGTACACCCATGCTCCAACAGTCTGAAACCAGACAGACACGTCAGCAGGACAAGCTCAGAGGATGACAGAAATTGAAGAGAAGTCCTGATTGGGAACCGTGTCTGGAACTTAAGGATTCTAGACTTCCAGTTTGTTTAGGTTTCCAGGAAGTTGGGCTCAAATATCCTGAACGAACACAGAAACACTTGATATGTTCCCTTCTCTGCCTGAGTCAACACAAGCAGGGTAAGAGTGTGGGAGGGGAGGAGCAAGAGCAGGTGGCAGGTAAATGCAGCATTTGGTAGGAGTTGTAAGTTCCAGTGTTCTGCATACAGCACAGTGGAGTGAATATAATGAGCAAAAACCCACTGTGTATTTCAAAATAGAAGAGAGATACTAGAAGGTGCTCACCACAAAGAAATGCCCAAGTTTAAAAGTGGAACATATACTTATTATCATGTGTATTACCCAGTGTCAACATGAATCAAAACATCTCATCTCATCAACCTCAAAAATGTCCACAAATCTTACATTGGTCAAAAATTTTATAAACTAATTTCAGAAAGATGAGACTTGATATAAAACCTGAGCTGAAGCCTGACCAAGGCACACAGATAACTTATTTTCTGTTTCTTGTGATGCATCGGCAAAATTTCCCCAGTGGGAGTTTTCCAGTAAAGGAATAGAATGCAGAGTGACCTGAGCTCTCGATTTGTGTTTAGAGGCACCTTTGCTCACAAACATTGCTCTGGCACTGCCAACTTTCCAGCACAGAATGGATATGGTACAAAACCACACTTCCTGTCATCAAAACAGTTCTTGTTGCTTACACAAGATGCATCTAATATTCTCTTTTGCTTCAGGCTCCTGATCCTGAGATTGTAGTTGATTTAAGCTGTTAGACTGTGGAATATAGCTTTCTCAGATGCCCCAAGAGAACTCAGTGAAAGACCCCTGGCAGCTGATTAGGTCAGAAATGCAGTGGTATCAAACACGCCTATTGACAATCCAGCTTGAAAGCCAGGCGCTTCCCTTGCCTATTAGCCAGCTTCAGTCAGCCTCATCGCTGTGTGCCACTAATGAGGAGGAAGATTCGGAAAGAGTTCAGGGAAGACAGCTTCCCCTCTGCACTGCCAGCCCAGCTCTCTGTTGCATAAAGTACCACTTGATTTACCTCCTGGAGGAAACTTGGCTGCTTAAACAGCTACAAGATCCTAACTAGGCTCTGTTTTAGAAACCTGAGGTTAACAGACTAAAGAGAAAGTGGGATCTAGGATAGGAAGTGTGATCTTCTTTGCCAGTGTTTTACGTAATAACAAATTGAGTCTGCCCCCTTCTTCTCCTCACTTCTGCTTGGCTGCAGTTGCCTTTTGAACTTCAATGTGTGGAACCATCTGTCCCGGCAGCTAATGCACAGACGTGTCTGTCTGAAAGAGCAGGAGAGTGAACTTATTAAAAGGCAAGTAGCTAATAAACCAGTGCAGCTGAAATGGAACGACTGCCATTTGACCACATCGTCTTCTTTTTCTGTAATGGCGGCTTCAGCCCTGCCTGCATATTAGAACCACCAGGAAGCTGTTGAAAGAGCTCATACCAAGTCCGTCTGATGCCACTGGGCATCGGCTTTTTAAAACATCTCCCAAGATGGACTTAATTTGCTTCTGGAAGTAAGAAGAAATTAGGGCTCTAATGGAGATTCTTGAGCTTTAATGTGTGTGTAGACCTCTGGGAAATACTGCTGACCTGCAGACCCTGACTCAGTAGGACGAGTGGCTCCAAGATGCTCATTTCTAAGAAGTTCCTAGGTGACATGGTCATTCAGTTTTGTGGTTCACAGCTCTCCAGCACTTTTCCTCAAGCTAATCAAGACACAAGCCTTAGGGCCTGTTGCAGTAGAAGCAGACGCGAATCTCTGTGTTTACCTCCAGTCTAGAACCACTCCTCCACCACCTGGTGTGTTGGTTCAGACTTTGGTGCGCACTGGAATCTCCTGGAAACTTAAGGAATAAAAGCCGATGCGTCACCCACCCCCAGGAAGCTCCGATCTAGTTGAACCAGAACCAAGTACTAGGAGCTTTAACATCTCTCCAGGAGATGCTACTCATCAGCGAAGACTGAATTCCAGCTGCACAGCTTTTACAAACTCACCCAGGGTCAAGAAGAGCAGGTTCCTGGTCAGGATCCTGACACTGTAAATTCTAATCCATGGGAGAGTCGTTTGAGGAGCTGCATTTTTTACAAGTACTGAAGGTTGTTTGTTTTGGTTATGTAATATTTTAAAATAAGCATAGAATGTGGCCCAAAATGATCCCAAGAATGTATCAAGAAAAGATTTTCATTTTTCTCTGAATCAAAAACGGATACTAAAAAGTTGAATTCTATCTCTTGCAACTTGCATAGTATCTGGTTTTCCGACTATCTGTACAGAGATTCCAGGGGCCAGTTTCCTTCATTTACACAGTGAAGTTTGCGGTAGTTGGGGTGTCAATTGTCCCCCACTGTGCTGTGTTACAGGCTTGTCTCCAGGGTAACACCACTGGGAGGTGAAGCCTAAAGCAGAAGGAGTCTAATTTTAGAAGGTTGTTGGGTCTCTGCCCTCAACAAGGATTGTGCGACTCTATCTTACTTCACTTTGCCTCTTGGTCCAGTGTAAGTGGCTCACTCTGCCACGTGCTTCCACTATGACATGCTGCCTCTGCCAGAGGTCTAACGATATGGAGCCATCTAATATCAGATTTAAACTTTCAGAATCAGGAGCCCAAACAGCCCTTTCCTCTTCCTAAGTTAATAACCTTGGACATTTTATTACAGTAACTGAAATCTGACTATCACAAGAATTGCCCTACTATTAAGTATGTAAGGACTTTTCTATAAATCTATTATAAGAAGAAGGTTAATGAAGAAGACTTCTGCTGATTGCCTCTCCAGAAACTCTCCAACACTCTTCCATTATCAACCTTTGTTTTGAATGTATCTTTTCTGTATCCCTCCAGACTTTAGAGAATCGGCACAATAAATTACAGTTAAGGCAATCACTGTATACCACATCCTTAGTTCAAGATGGGGCATAGACATAAGCTTATAACCCAAGTAAAATTAAAAAACAAAGTGAAAAAGAAAGGATCATTTGTTTGGAAAAAGGCATGTTTCCATCAGCACTGAGCAGGTCTCATACAAAGAGGAGTTGATGAATCTGGTAGGGACAGTAAAAGATGGCACCAAAGCTCCTGTTCACATCACTCAGCCTCTGGAGCAGACGGGCTGGAGGGCATTTCCACGTGCCTTTTCTATTAGGCGCGCCACTTTGGATTTTGCACAAGCCAAATGTTTGACTTTCACTTAGAATTAAATGGGATTTCCCTGAGGTAGTTAGTATTTTGAAGATGACACAAGTATACTGCACAAGAATATGAAATCTAACTCAAAACCAAAGAAGAATATGCTCTAAATAAATCAGGCGCATTACCTGAAAGTACATGTCTTGGAGCATTCTTCACTAGAGTAAGGCACCGGGAGGCTGACACAAATATAATTTCCAGTGGAAGCTGTCCTACCTAATAATCACAGACAATTCCTTCACCCATCATTAAAATACTTGGAAAGTTCAGAACACTCTCCCTAGAGCTGTACCTCTTGATCTCTCTCCAACAGCAAATGATTTCATGATCACTTAGGACTATGAGTGCTTGATGTTTTTGAAAAATTCATCACAATTTTAAAATAATAAAAGTAGCTTATGACATTTCATTAGTTATTAATAAGAACAAAAAATTTCAGTTTCTCATTCTCACTAGAATAATAGATCTCAAGCAGGGCCTATTTTTCCCCAAGTGGCATTTGGTACTATCTCGAAACCCTTCTTAGCAGTCACATTGGAGCAGAAGTGATGCTGGCCCTAGTGGCCAAGGATACTGTTAATAACATCCTTTTGAATGCTCTAATCCCTGCAAATGAAAGACTGTATAGCCCAAAATTCTGATAATGAGAAGTTCTCAGCTTAAGGTCAGATTGTGTTTGCAGTATTTCACCTGGAGCACAGGTGAGCTGCAACAACTAAATTTGTTGTTGTTATTATTATTACTATTTGCCAAATTATAAAAACTTAGTGTACCATGAAATGGAAGATTACTGGACAGAATCTAAAACCTTTACTAACTCTATCGTGTAATCAGGGGGTTCAGCAGATAAGTACACCGGAGAAGGCAACCAAGGTAACTTTGGAATCAAGGTCAGTCAGAAGACTCATCATTTTCCCTGATCTGTACATCTTCTGTGGGCTATTGTTCCTGGTGCTACATCCTCCTGTCCAATTTGTCAGGCCAGTTGGTAAAGATAACGGTCACACTAATGATATGAGACACACACACACAGCTACCTTCATCCTCAGAGCCTCAAAAGCAGCTGACCAGCCAAGAACAGACCCTTCTTTATGAGTAGCTCATAGGAGTCATCACACTGTGTTTTCACATGTTTCCTCCGTTGGTTGTGACACAGTCATGTACGGAAGATGAGTCAAATGCCATCAGGGTGAGTCTGTAGACACAGTGACAGGAGCTCCTAGTGCCTGAGTGACTTTTCGGATGCCACAGAGTCACCCTGATGGGAGAAGATGACTTCTCAGTTGTTTTGATTAAGGGCTCTTCTGCTTTGCCGGTGGGAATGTAAACTGATAGAACCATTGTAGAAACCGGTGGAGAGATTCCTCAAAAAAAGTGAAAAGGGAAATTCTGTTCTACCTAGCTCTTCTTCTCTGGGATGCTTTCCTGAAAGAATTGCAGACCTCGCTCTGCAGTGATGGTTGTGGTGTCTGTGTTTACAGCAGCACTCTTCACAGTAGCTAAGATCTGAGACAAAATGACAAAGTGAGGTACATTACACAGGGGGTATTATTTAGCCATTAAGGAGAATGAAATTATTTCATTTGCAAGATAATTGATAGAACTGGAGGCCATAATGATCTATCTATCTATCTATCTATCTATCCATAGATAGATATACGATGTGATCAAATAATGTATATTTACATTTAAAAATTACAGCAAAAGACACATCACCATTAATCTTTCTTGAAAGCCCCCCTACACACACACAGAACACGTTTATCCCAGCACTCTTGCCACTGTCTGAAGAAGCTCTGGAAGTCCTGTTGTGGAAGTGTCTTAGGTTACACTGCCATGGCCACCTTCATGTCTTGGATCTGTTTAAAATGCAGATTTTCCTGACAGTGTCCACTTCAGGGAAGAGCCAGCAGTCATGTGGGTGACAGACCTGAACCATGTGCATGAGCGCATGCCATGTATTGTAACAAGCCTGCCTTCCGTTGGGTGGCACTGAGCAGCAATATTTTCTTTTTAATCACACCTGTATAGACACTGACAAAAGAAGACTTGCGGAGCTGCTGCAGGAAGAGGCAAGAATGGTGGTATAAATGTGTCTGAAGCTGGGGGGGCGGTTGTGGAAGATTATGGTGCCCTGTGTTTAAACACAATACTTTTAAAATCTAAACATTCACTGTACTTTTTGAGCATAAATGGAGAGAGACAAGAAGAAAGACACAGATGCAGGAGGTTGTCAATGATTATAGGCATATATGTGCACAGAAGTTGTAGGCACACATGCATCTCCTGGCTCTGTTCTCTGTGGATAGCTCTCTAGCGATGGAATTCTTCTACAAGGATGATTTGTTTCTGCCCAGACCTTCATTTCTAAATACAGTTCTCCTTATAAAAGTGACTAATTTTAAAACCAAGAAAAGAAATATACAGAGTGAAGTTAGAGTATTCTGTAGTGCAGAAAACAAAGAGGTGCTCAAGGTACAATAAAAATAAAGTGAACCTGCACAAGGGCCATAGAAGAAATCCCAAAGCTAAGGATGGAACAATATAAATCACAAAATAAATAATGCAGCATTGACTTATGACCCAAAGAGCAAAATAAATAGTATACACAAATCCATACTGATAAAAATAAGTGATTGAGCAAATAAATTAGTGAGAGAGAAGAAGTAAACCTCCCTTACAGAAGCACTCCAAATGATACACACATGTGCTCCTCGGTCTGGGACACTGAGTTAGTCACCTGTTCCTTGAGTGTGAGCTGGAGTTTGTACCTTAGCCTAGATCAGTTATATCCTTCCCCTAAGTGACCAGGTTAAAGTCACCAGGGCCTATTGGATGACTGTCCCGCCTTAGGATGTTAGAAGGGCACGTAGCCCCTAGTGCTCTCAAGCAGCCCCTGACATCTCATGAAGAACAGCAGCACACACCAGACTAACCCAAACTGGAGAGCATCATAGAAAATACTTGACCAGCAGCCATCAAATGTAAACATTATGCACTACAAACACGAACTAATAAAATAAAGGAAAATTTTAAAAAATAAGAAATCATCAAGGTTAGTAGAAACAAGGAAAAGTTAGCAACTGCCACAGACCAGAGACTAAAGCAACGAGGAATTACACAGTAGTTCCTGGAGCAGAAAGTGGGCACCAGTGAAAGAAGCTGAAGTCTAAAGTCAGTCAGTGTCAGTCCTTTAGTTTCAACAAAAGTACAATAGCTGTGCAAGATATTAACAGCAGGAGAAGATGGTCTGTGGAATCTTGGCAAAAATCTGCACCGATATCTAGAGTTATTGCAAAATAAAAATTGTATTAGAAATAAGCAGTTTCCAGTATTAATCTTCATCTCACTGATGGTGAGAAATCTCCCCAACTGATTCTGTCATTCAGTCAAGGTGGGGAAGATCCATTCTGGCAAAGCTGAGGCAGTAAACTTCTCACATCGATCCCCTTGATTGCAAACAGATGACACATAAACACTGACTTGCTTTCTAAAACATCATTATTTGTTTATATATATATATTTTAAGTCTTTATTGGTCCATTATGAATACACATCATCATCGCGTTTAACATTGAGGGTTTGTACCAGAATAAGACATGACTTGATTTTCATTTTTTCCCTTTTCTCCCCAATCTGCATACCCCCACCCCCTATATACATAATTTGTTCCCACTTTTCTTTATTATTACCACATTCATTTCCCCCTCATTATTTAAAACAGCATTATTTGTTTTAAACGAATCACACCATGCACACTGCAGTTTGCTCCTCTTATTTAACTCCACAGTCCTCCATAATCATATTTTAGGCCACAGTTCAATTGATCATGTTTTCTTGGCAGACAGTCAACATGCACATGTCTGACATCCCTACCGTTATTTCTGATGTCTGTGACATCAGAACTCATGCTCAAGGACGACTCTGTGGTCGCTCTCCAACACAGGCACCTTCTCTTCCTGTCTGCTACAAATCCTTTTCTGTTTCCCACCGATCAGTGGCACACTCTGAAAGTTTGCCCACATTTCTGGCTTTGCCTTCACTCTTCATCCTTCCGAACTTTCAAGAGGAACGGCACTGTCCTCTGCTCACCAAGGCAGGGAGCACTAGGGAATGCTCAGCCATGGAGGGCTAGAAAGGGCGGGAGAGCAAACCAAGGCTGCACAGAAACACACTCCTGGAGCAGCACGGGGAGAAGGGAAGATGAGGCTGGGGACAGAGAAAGCAAAGAGTGGTTCGGATGTCAGATGGAAAGAGAAACACTCTTGGTCCTTTCATGACGCGGCTGCCAGCTCAGTTGTTACAACAGGAAAATCCTCTACTGTCACTCCTTTCTTCGTACCAGTCCAACCCCTCTATCATTTCCATTTTCCCTTTGAATGAAACACAGCCTTGTGTTTAGCAGCTCTCTGTTGTTGGGAAAAGTAGCTGCCATTCACAATGTAAATGAGGAGAAATGTACTTGGCTCAGTTTCAGTGCGTGGCTTGCCACACCCAGTGCAGGAGCACAATGGCAAAAGGGCACAGGGAGGAAAGCGGCTCATATCAATAAATAAACCTGCTTATTACTGTAGAGGAAAACTATCGCTTGGGTTTCTTCTCTATGTCTTGTTACCAAACAGTTCCCCATTTTTGATTTGCTGACACCGACTGGCCATCCAGCGATTGAATTCTGACACTACCTGTACTTGGCACAACCCGGAGGTGAGGGGCTGTGTCCCACAGACTGAACCTACTTTCCTTGTTGGCCACAAGTCCCAGGATTTCTGAGGAAGCATATATACATCTGAGTGCTCCCATCATTTTACACCAGTCTTAATAATTTGCCAAATGATTCACAGAATTCAGGGAAGCACCTGTTTACTGTTAAAAATTCATTATAAGCCAGGCATGTAGCACACTCATGCACGTAGACATCTTGAGAGGCTGAGGCAGAAAGATCACAAAGTCAAGCAGATATTGGGTAACTCAGTGATTTAGGGAGATTCTGGCTCAAAACTAAAAATAATAAAAAGGCCTGGGGGTGTAGTTCAGTATGAGAACCCTAGATTCAGCCTCTGTAGCCCCAAAGAGTTTATTATAAAGTATACAATTTAGGAACAGCCAATGGAAGAGCTGCAAAGGACACGTTACATGTAGTGGTAGAAGACAGCTTCCCTTCCTTTTCTGTACATGCCAGTGTGCCAACAGTGATGTGCTCACCTGACCCCTTGGTTTAGAGATTTGGGTGTTTCACTGGGTTGGCAAGACAGATTAAAGTGTGAACCATTTGTGATCCAGCCGCCGTGCCCTGTCCAGAGACAAAGAATGGGATTGAAAATTTCATCCCTGTCATCACATGGTCGGTTGCTCTGGCAACTCGCCCTGCTCCTGAAGCTGTCTGGGAGGTGACCAAGGGTCGCCTCATTAGCATAAACTCAAGAGTGTTGAAAAGAGCTTGTTATGAATAATAGAAGATCCTCCTATCACTGAAGACACTCCAAAGGTTTTAGAAGAACCTTGTAAGGAATCAGGAAAGAAGACCAAATATAATTCTCATTCCACCATCTGATTGCTACTTTTCAAG
>PVIR01045809.1:0-10534 GCA_004026965.1 Petromus typicus
ATTTTGTATTGAATAGAATGTTTTTCCGTAATTTGTGTTCTATAAATGTGGGAAGCACCGAGCTTGGGTGAAAAGTAGGAGAGGTTCCTGGCCCTGTTTGACTTTGTGAAACATACTGTCTTTTCAGGACTTGAGAACTTGTTACTGTTCCCTGGGCTTATCACATGTGGGTATCACTTCTTCCTATTTTTTATAGGACCAAATCAATGTGGTTTTAGAAAAATGGTGACTAGAGAGTTTCACAAACTTTTACATACATACATATATACTCATATATATATATATATATATATATATGTATGTATGAGAATACATACATATATACTCATATATATATGAGAACAATTTCAGGCTGACAGCAAAAAAGAGAAGTCATAGAAGTATCCTGGATTTGTCTTACTCCTAGAAAAGCAAAGCTTCCTTCTTCCTCATCCACAACACCTACGAGAGTGCAACTGATGAGCTGACAAAAGATAAATATGGTATCTCTAATTTTGATCATGATTCAGTGAGTTTAGCCACCTAGTTAGTGAGTTTAAACAATGTAGCCAAAGTCACAGTTAACATTGGTGTGTCAGAACACCATGTCATCATGCTTGAGTATTAGAGGCTGGATGTAGGCTTGTAATCTTCAGGCCTTACTTACAGGTTATTCTGAATTTCATTGTATAACTGAGGAAACAGAAGCTTAACAAAATACTGAAGTTAAGAATTGTCGAGACATGGAAGGGGCAGCAATGGACTTGGGTTGCTCCTTTTTATTTTACTTTTGGCCTTAACCTCTTCACTTTGAGTCACTATTGGCCTTGACGTAGGTTCATTATTGATCATATGTTCCTACCGAAGTTGGCATGGTAATCCAAGCACTTAGCAAGTAGAGGCAGGAGAATCGCTGTGAATTAGAGGCCAGCCTGGGCTACCTAGTGAGTCAAGGCCAGCCTGAACTACAAAGTGAGGCCCTGACTAAAAATATATATATATATATATATAATCCTCCCAATCCCAGACTCTGTAGAAGTCTAAATGACCACAAAAAATAAAAAAAGGAATTTGACTAGGAAGAGTGGAGGAAGTATAGCTTTTGCAATTAAAAGTCACACTGAATTTTGTCTGTTTCACTTAGTGGCTATGTGAAACTGAATGAGGTATTCACATTTATGTTTCCAGTTGTTCACATTCATTCTTCAGCCATACTCTACCAATGAAATCGTGCACATGCCTTAGAACACCAGGTCGTTGTTGAAAACAAAGCAATCTTCTGGGACATGTGAAAAAGATCCACTAGATATATTTACATGGTGGACATAAAAAGGACAGATACTAAGAGAGGGGGTGTAAATTAAGTGAAAAGTGCATACAATCTCCCAATCTAAATAAAACTATTCTATTAGGTATAGTAGTAGAATGTTGATAAACAATGAGTTATACATTTTCTTATTCCCAATAGTAGGAAATAATAATTTCAATAACTTCCAATGATGGTGAGCATCCTGCAGAACAATCAACTAAGATTTTCTTGATAAGATTACCCTAAATGAAGAAGTATTCACAAACAAGTTATTCTACTGGGTTGTAAGGTTTTGCTTTGACTCAACTGTGTTGAGTTTTAATAGCCATGGCTGCCCCATATTAATTCTGGTCATTTTTTTCTGCATATTTTTCAACAAATCATACAAATACATATTAGAGTTGTGTATGGAGCTTTAGAACAGGAGCTTGGCTCCCAGAATGTAACTGACACTGTGATATTAGCTAGAAAGCTAGAAAGAAGCCAGGGTTTTCCTAATATATCTATCTATGTCTATATCTATAGTTATATCTCTATCTTTATATATCACATATATCTCTACTCCTGATCCAAACCGCAGATATCCAAGTGGTTTTGCTAGTCCCAGGACATGCTTCTCTGAGGAAGAGCCCAGATAAATCATGCTTTGTGCAGTCCTGGTTGACACAGATTTTTAGATCTGGATCTGTGTGCCACATTCTTCATACTCTGAGCGTCTGGTTCTGCTAGGATTGGTGTTATGGAAAAGGTGAGAGGGCAGACTGGGAAGACAGAAGAGAAGATGTAAAGGCATCATGTTCCTTCTGCACAGTGAGGTGGTGTCATGGGGAGTACAACATTACATCCAGCTGCTGTTCAGATCCCATTTGATGTTAGTTAAGATTTAGAATTTTAATCTTCATGACGAGAAGTCACTGAAGTGCTCTGGTCAGAGGAGAGGTGCCATCTCACTTCCTTTTCAAAGTGTGACATTTTCCAATGAGATAATTCATATTTAACTTACAGGGTAGACAACAATGTAAATAATTTGTGGGAAAAAGTGAGTGGAGACACAATAAGAATCAGAACACAGAGCTTATTCAAGCCAAATTGAAGACGGCTGCCCAGGAATTATGAAATCTAGTCCATTAGAGGAAGTTCTCCAAAGTGGCATCTGAGGGGTCTGAGTCTGGAATTCTAGTGATTAAAAAATGTTTTACACCAAATCAGGTGGCAATTTATTAGTTTACAGGAATAACACCAACCATTGGCTGGTCATCATCTGCTTAGAGATAGGAATTGGGATGAGCAGACAGGCTTGTCTGAGAAGTTTACTTTCCTAAGGCCATCAGAACATCTACAAGAAACTAAGATGAAGGACTTAAAGGTTAAGCTAATGAGATCATGAGCCCATATGCATGAGGCCTGACAGGAACTCACAGACCTAATTTCTCTTATTTGTGTCTTCACAGCCACTATTTGAAATCAGCTACAAAAATGAACACACCAGGCACCATCCCAGGAACAAAGTCAATTTTTACAAATGGTAAGTCTTTTGTAGCTCCTTCCCATATTTAATACAGAGGCTTAGATTTCTGCACCTAAGAAGCAGCCCCCTTAGAAAAGAAATGCTGAGCAGCACTATTTCCTTGGAAAGTAGTTCACTTTTCTTTGTTCTTTGGCTGCCAAATGGGTCTGGTCCTTAAAGAGTGGTCTTTAAACATTGGCTTTTACAAAATCTCTGGAGAGGTTGGCAAACACAAGGCCAGAAAAGAAAAAAAAAAAAACTGATGTTGAAGGGGATTGGATCTAAGTGGGAGGTAGTTAATGAGAGAATTAGCTTGAGTCAAGGGAAGAAAGAAGAGGGAGAGGAATAGATAAAGTGGTTGCAAATCAGAATACCATGTGACTGAAGGTGACCTTTCTCACAGCAGATTGCACACCTGATTAACAGGAAGCTGTGCAGTAGGTGAGAGACCCTTCTGGGACTGCAAGTCCCTCAGGAGGGAAACCAGGCTGTGCACAGAGAGGTCTGCTCAGTCTTCCTGCAAACAGCTGACAAGTGGCATCACTTGCTTTCATTGCTGATAAAGGAACCCCAAGGGAGCTGATGGCTTATAGAATTATTTCCAGAAGGAAACTCTTTCAACCAGACAATTGTAAACTGGATCAAACCTGACTCCACAAGCATACTGCATTTACAAAAAATAATTACACGCAGATAAGAACATTGCTTAGATCGGGGTTTGCAAATTCATTAATCCTTCCATTAAGAAACTCCTATGTGCCAGGAACTCATTTAGGTACTAGGGACAGAACATTGATTGAAATCTCTTTTTTCTTAGAATAGAGTTTATATACATCTGGAGGTGATGGGCTGAAAATAAACCCAAAATTTACTAAATAAAAAGTGTATTAGATATAGATAAGTTTTGGGCAAAATAAAAAAGGCATTAAAGGATTAGCAAGTGGTCAGGTTGGAGGTGGTGAGGCAGCTGGCACAGCCAGCCAGGAGGGAAAGTGCACCCAGACATGTGGCAGGTAACCAAGGCAGGGGGGTGGTACACATGGTCTTTGGTGGTGGAACTCTGCTGGCAAGGGAATAACAGGAAAGCTACAGTGCAGCCCAGGCAAGATGAGCACAGGAAGGAAAGTAGTTGAAGTCTGAGAGGAAAGAACCATAGGTCATGGTGTCGTATTGGCCAGCAGAGTCCACAAAATGGCAAGATGCAAATCCACTGCACAGTGACAAGCACACAAGGGACCTACATGATCTAACTGTGTTGGAAAGGAACATTCTAGCTGCATGGACAAGAATAGGCTCCATTGGCTGAAGGGCACAGGCAGAGGACCAGTCATGGAATTTGGGCTCTTGATGGTAAAAGTGTGAACTCATGAATCTTAAAGGAAGCAATGTACAGAAGGGAAGATCCTGGACCTGCTTTGATTGTGCAGGCAGCTATTCGGCTGATCAATTTTATTCCATGTGTGAATAAAGCAAAGAGTCATGCTGAGATCACAAGGACTTTGAAAGCCAGGGGGGTGACTGGAGCTGACTGGAGATGAGAGATTGTTTTCTGAGTTTTGAATTGAGACAGTAGGGGCAATAGAGATGAGGTTCTGCAAAGGTAGGCTAGCACTAAAAGTAGTTTTTTCCTCTCATGCTGACTGTGAGTTTGAGGCAGCCAATGGTTGGCCCAAGTGTATATGACAAGAACTAAGTGGCCCACCATGGCTCAGGGCAGAGGGTTGACTGACCAGCCATGCTGGCCATGGCACCAGCAGTACAGAGAGCAAAGCTCCACCCCTACTTTAAGTAATGTCAGTGAGTGTTATGATTTGCATGTGCTCCCTCCAAAATGAATGGTTAAACTTTACAGCAACAGTAATGAGAAGTGCAGCCTTCGGCGAGGAGTCAAGGTGGACTACCCCACCTTCATAAAGGTGTCAATGCCCGTGCAAGAGCAAGCACTCTCATTCCATGGCTAGGTGAGGAACAGTATTTGTCCCTGCCAGAGGACCCAGTAACCAGTTATCATCTAGAAAGATGAGAACCGTCCTTATCAGGTATAAATCCTGTTGGTACCTTGATCTTAGGTTTGTAGCTTTCAGTATTGTAAGACATAATTTCCACCATTTATGGATAACACCATCAGTGCTAGGATGATGCCACAGGGCTAACATAATGGATCTTTTTCGTGTTTTTATTTTTCTGTTGATTAAATAGCTCATTTAGAAAAAATATGTAAGTTTAATTCGGAGCTTTCATAATCACAGAGTCTACTTAAACCTCACAATTAGTTTCATATCTCTCTTTGGAGATTTTAAAAGAGATAAACAGAGCTGATCTCCTTAAAGTTCCTCTGATGTGCACCTCCATAGTAGCCTGGATTTTGAGTTTAAGGCGGTTTTCTTTCTCATGTCACTCTGAACGAACTTACCAGGTCCATGCACTTCTAAAACCACTGTATATGTAACACTACTAAGGTAAGTTTCAACCAATTTTCTTTGATCCAAGATCCAGACACAAAACACTGCAGATATGTCCAAGAGTTTTTGCACAACTGTCTTCAAAAGTGAACTCTCTCCTGAAACTCCTCACTCCTTTCTCGTGATTGTGCCCAACCTCACCTTTCAATCAGCTCTTCAGCTGAACAGTTAATAATCAACTTCATTTTTTTTTTAGTATGCTCAATGTTGTCATCATTATTCTACTCATGGCTGTCATATTTTTCTTTCTACTGATTTCTCCATTTCTGCTCTGGTCTGCCTGAAAATTTATAATAGTATCATTGGTTTTCTTGGATTTTGTATTTTTTATTTAGCTTACCTAGAAGGTAAGATGTGTACTGGCATGTGCTCTGTGCTCTTCTTATAAGCTTAGCACAGAGTAGAAGAGTTATCTATAAACACCGGATAGATTCATGTTAAGTGAAGTAATGCATATGATTTGAAGTTGGATCATAAAAACCATTCTAGATAATTAAACCATGCAACAGCATAAAAGTAGATGTGACTTTTATACAGTTTGTGCTTAATTCTATCATCTGAATTGGGGACTCAGTAAGCCACCTGGACATCCAGAGGCTGCACCCTTGGTTGTATTATTAACTTCGCTGTGTCACAACAGGTGACTCTTCATTATTTGGTTCTCATTGTGTTATTCTCTACAGTGAAGGGGTTTGATTTGATTGCTAAATTTCTATGCAGCTTCGATCTCCTGATATAATATTCAATTTAAATCCCCAAAATGTTGATTGTAAACACTTTGTTTTCAATTGTGCTTCTGTGTTTATGCCAAATAAGGAAGACCAATTTCCATTAATACTCACCCATTCATACTCATCATCTCTTTCAGTATAAAGAGGTACAATTTGCTTTGAGTATGGCTGTTTTCTGAGGTGTTTCATTTAATAAATTATGTGTATGTGCATTGAGAAAAATTTCTTTTGAATGTGCCAGTCATGGATTGCAACTTGTTAGGACTAGATTATAAGAACTGATTATTAAGTATGCAGTGATTTTTAAAAGGCTGACGTCAAGTGTCAGAACCTTGAAACTTGCCACAGAGATCAGCAAATTCTATAAATTAGAAAATTTTATTTTATTTTTTTCTTTTGCTAAGAGGTCAGCTGTTACAGCATATCATTGCCTGTTATATTTTTATGTCACCATTATAATTAAGGATTCAAATGTGGTTTCTTTAATAAAATGGAACAAGGAAGGGAAGGTGTAGGTAGTAGGATGTCCACATAGGTACCTGGAAGATTTCAACTTCCCTGGTTGTTATTTACTGCATTGCACAGTTAGTGATTCTATGCTCACTACATAAATGTGGAGAGTGAAGGCAGGAGGCTAGTTTTATTCCTTCCTATTAGCTATTCTTTACCTTTTCTTTCCTTTCTTTTTTCTCTTTCTCTCTGTATCCTTTCCTTCCTTCCTTCCTTCTTTTTTCCTTCTTTCCATCATTCCATTTTTATATTATCCTTTCATAGTATTGTTTAGAGAAGAGAACCACTGGATTTTGAGTATGATTTTACAATAATTTGTAAAATTATAAAACTGAAATTTAAAAATTTCATAACTATAATTAGAGGTGGTAAATGAAACCAGGAAAAAGGCACTACTAGGAGGAGAGCTAATGAGCATAAATATGACTTCCATGACCATTTAATATCTGCAAGGGGAAGGCATGTTATAATCAATATTCAAAATAATAAAGATGGAATTCTAAGGAGCAAATGTGCTTCAACATTATTCACTTATTCAGTCATTTATTCTTTCTTTTAATTGACAATGACATACTGTATATTTGTGGATAACCTTATAAAGTTCTTATGGAAAAGAGATGAATTAAGAATGAAACTTTTCTTATGTTAGACATGTACCTAGACAGTGTAGTTCAGCAATGGCAAACTTTTTGGATCTTTCAATGGTGAGAAACAGCTGGAGGCAGCAAGTGTGCTGTCGTCACCACCACTGGCATAACTGAGGTAGAATGCTTCAGAGATCAGAATGGTGGATTAGTTAGGTTTCTCCTAAGATACAAAGTCAATAAGATCTTATTGTTGTTGTTGTTATTGGCTAAAGGGTCATGAGTTTATAGAGGCTAAACCACACTATTTACTCTTGTGGCAATGCACAGTTGGTGGTGTTGATTCTAATCTAGATTGGAAGCCTTGAGACTCAAGAGGCCCAGGAGTAGGTGAGCACTGAACATCCCAGCTCTACCAGTCAGAGTTAATTCTAGTTTCCTCAGTCCTTCTGTTTTATGAAGGTCCTCAGTAAGTCAACAATATCCACTCATATTGTGGAGGAAGTCTGCTTTTGCTGAGCACTCCAACTAGGATGCTTATCTTTTTTGGAAACGCTCACAGAGGCACCCAGGAAAAAATGTTTAGCAAGCAAAGGTTTTAAGTCTTTAGAGATTTCTGAATAGGTATCTGTGAGGTAATGTAATTACTGATTTGTGGGTTAGATTGGATATTCTCTGGACTTGCATCATTTGGAGTATGACAAATAGTGTGTGTCAAAGTAAAACAAAGAAAGAAACTAAACACATTGAATAAAAGGTGGGTTTATGGGAAACTTGCTATTGTGCCTTGTAACTACAGGAGATAAAGAGAATAGAACAATGATATGGGATGATGGAGTGGACATCTGTGTCTACTGAGAGTGGGAGTTTGTTTTCTCCTACTCCCATGAAAGTCAAATGAACTTCTCTGGGCTAATAGGGGTGCTGAAGGAGACTGGCTGAAAACACCAGCAGTCTAGTCTCACAAAAGTGAATCAAAGACTCTTAAGAAGAGGAGTGCACTGAATGTGTCATCAGTAGGGCCTCTATTCATGGACATGAAGTAGGCAGGACAGGGCCACAGCTTCAAGCATGGAGAAGGGGATGGACTCCTTGAAGCACCAATCACAGGACTGATACTCAAAGGGATTTCTCTCCTTTTTTTCTTTGGTCAAACATCAAAACAAGTGAGCTGATAAGAAGAGTGGGTTGTTCCTTCATATCTATTCTAGGCCTTAGAAACTTAAAGAATTGTCTTCCCTGGAGAGAGGAGAAAGAGTTTAGTGATTCTTACTGTGATGCAGACAGAAAGCGTCTTGTGTTTCTATCTCAGCATTTTGAGTAGGACAGGAAGTGAGAGAAGTAGTTGGTACCCAAAGAGCATGGCTGACAAAATATAACAGAATATTACTGTTAGTTTGGAATATTCATGGCAGACTCAGCTTTCCCAGCTCAAGGAGCACAGGGGCTTGAGTATCTTGTTGAAATAATGGGCAAAAGAGTTAATAAGCATGCAAATGACTTCCAGGAAACCTGTGCTCTCTTTTTAAGTTTTACACTTAGTCTACTGAGAACTGGGGACAGTTGGGAACTATTAATCTTTTAGTAATCTCAATTGTGAAATAAATAATGTTCTTGTGACTAGATATTGGTACATTCTGCATGTAAGTTGCTGAGGACATGAAGAGGTAAATGGTGAGTGTGAAAAAATGTGGAGCACTGAAGAGGCAGGTGATGGATGTTGGAGCTCTGCTCTAATTTAGATGGAATACACATTTATAGCAGCAATGGTGACAGGCAGAAAAAGAGCAGTAACTTCAGCCATGGTATCTGCATGACTTTGAGATCTATGTTTGGAATGCTTCTTTTTCAGGACAGTAGAAATTAAGCAACTGGGTTACCATTAAGATTGCCTTTACTTTCTCATTGTGACAGCTTCTGTGTTGTTAGAGAGACCACTGAATTAATTATATTAGGAAGTAATTTCACACGTTTTCAAACAGCTTATTTTTAGGGATCATGAATAACTACACCAGATGACAGTTTAAATCCATTGGCATTGTTTCTACTGTATATTCATTGTTTAGAAATCCATTTTGTTAGATTTCAAAGAGAAACATAAATTTGCAGTCATCTACAGATTTAGCATTGATCTCTCTTGTAAATCTTCAAAAACTTCCACTGAGAGAAGGTTAGCAGAGAAGCTGACATGAGATTTTCAGTAAATTACAGCCTGAGAGAGCTTCCTTCAGATGAACACAATGGTTGATCGTGTGTGTGTGTGTGTGTGTGTGTGTGTGTGTGTGCGCGCGCGTGCGCGCACGTGAGGGTACAGCCTCAGTTACTTTGGTTGGCTTCATTTAATTTGGTCTTCCCAAAATTTCTTATGATAACTTAATTGTACACTTAGTCAATTGGGATGGTTTGATAGTGATCAAACTTTCCATTTTTGGCATGAAATGAATTTATTTCCTTTCTTCCATCTTCTCTCCCTCTCCCTCTCCTTCTCTCTTTCCCTTGCTGTTTCTTTTATGTAGTCATTGGTCTATTACTTCATTAATCCATTCTATTTAAATATCTTCTTTTAAATGGGCACACTGGGAAGCTATAAAGGAATTTTTATCACTGCTAATTTTTTATCACATTTGTCAAAGAAATAGGGAAGAGGAAAATAGCTCTTTCTTCATAAATTATTCTGTGTGTCTTTGGTATAGAAGAGTGAATACCTATGCATTCTTTCTTCACTCTGAGTCACACCAAGGCATTGCATTCAAGGAAGGCTTGCAGATATGATTGTATGTGACATGTGCCCTAAGGCTGCAGTGACCATAACATCTGGATTTCTGTAATTATACTCTATGATATTGCACAGCATCAAATTCACCTAAAGTCTCGGGCCGGGGATATAGCTCAGTGGTTCCAGCAACTGTCTTGCAAGTGCATAAGGCCCAGGTTCGATCCCTGGTAACCACATAATGATACTAGGAGTGGAGACTCACCCCAGCAGCAACCAGTACCACATATCACAGTGCCGGGCATGGTGGCTCATGCCTATAATCCCAGCACTCTGGAGGCAGAGGCAGGAGGATTGCTGTGATGTGAGTTTGAGGCTGAGCTCAGGGCCAGCCAGAACTACAGAAGATGAGACTCTGTCTCAAAAAACATAAAAAAAAGAATGCAACTAAAGACACATTACACAAAGTTTATCACCATCGTTAAACAACGCATGTCATATATTACAACATGAAACTATGGACCTATCTTTAAAGCCACATTTCTCCTCTATGGTCTCCATGGAATCTGTAGCTTGTCTCTACTTGTATCACTTGCCCATTTCCCTGATGTTTACACATCTGGAGAGATATGTCATCCAATAATGCAGTAGTAAATTCAGGTTAGAAACAAATCAGGCACATAAATATCAGTACACCATGATCACACTGGTGAAGGAAATCTAAATATGTCAATAGAGA
>PVIR01045810.1:0-10554 GCA_004026965.1 Petromus typicus
GTAACAGACCCGAGGATCAATGGAGTAGACTAGAAGATCCAGAAACTACTCCAGATACACTGAGCCACCTCATCTTTGACAAAGGAGCCAAAAATCCTCAATGGAGGAAAGATAGCCTCTTTAACAAATGGTGCTGGAAAAACTGGGCTTTAACTTGCCAAAGACTAAAACTAGATCTAACTCTTTCACCATGTACCAATCTAAAAGGAAGCCTGTAACTCTTTTGTCTTGCACTAAAGAAAATAGCAATCAGTTATTGACTTGCATATGTGTTAGCTAAAATGAAACAAGATTTTGGTCTTGTTTTGATCAACCTTTCTCTTCCTTCACGTGCTGGAAGGAAGGGGCCTTCAGTAGTATGTAGATTATGACTACTAGGTAATGAACATAAATTTAATCTGTGAGTTTCAAATATTAAGTGAATCTAAGATGGATCTGTAGGAGCTACTAGCAGACGTGCCAACTTCCAGGCATCTAAGGACTCTCTGGCATTTAGCACCAGCATATTACAGATTTGTTCTTGGCAAGAACCACCCCCTTAAGTTTACCAGCCCCAGCAAGACCTCAAAGAAATAACGTTGTCTTGCTGCTAATAAAAGCTGTCTAAATGACTAGAGAGACAATGGAGAAGTCTCAGAGCCTTCTCCACTCAGGGCCTACGGCAGAATTTCTGACCTACCAACATTAGAGATGAATTATTTTGCCAAAAAGTGTCCTAATTTGACCATTGACCTATTTTCTCTACTTTTAAGGGACTAGAAAGCAGTGGCTCAAATCTCTTGGTTTGATAGCAAGGTTTGTTTTTCTAAGCACAATTGTTCTTGTTCTCTAGGAGAACCTACGTTAGTAAGAATGCAAGATTCCGAGGAAAATAGGATCATGGCACTGGTAAAGGGTAAATAGTCCAGTTTAGTATTATTTTCTGTGTAGCAATCTGCCCTGGAGTGGATTAAGCCTTAAGAGACACCCTAGGGACATAGTAATCAAGCCAGATGTGGATGACATTTTTGTTTCTCTCTTGTTTTAGTTGGGAAACTCCATATCTGAGCCTCTTACTCCTTTGGAATGTCAATACTACCTTACACAACCAGTTCCTCACCATTGGTACTAGACAGGGAGCCTAAGGGTTTCTATGCCCATGAATGGCGTGTCTACCTCCTAAAGCCAAGAGAGAAGACATTTAAAAAGTATTGATTATAGTGATATCTTATAATTAGAATTATACTCTAAGAGGAAAAACATGGTCAAAATTGTCTTATATTAACACTTTCCACACATTAGTCCTTGCTTGTGTTCAAATGTAAAACAGGAGTACAGGAAAACCAGCCACCTCACCCTTCAAACATTCAGTGAGACTGAGCCTGAAGCTGCTGCTGGACCTAGGGACAGGATTTCCAAGGCAACTTCAATCTAACACTTAGCAGGCACTGTGGGTGGAATTTCCAGGCCAGTTATAATTAAAACCCCTGTGAGGTTATCTGCATCATTACATAAATTGTTGAGGTCCTCAAAGACAATATCCTTTGTAGAAACTTCTTGAGTTTATGTGTTTACTTCCCAGTGACCTAATACAAGTCAAAGGGGACCTAAGAAAATTTTCAGATAACCCAGATATGAGCATTGAGATCTTTAGAGGACTTCGGGTGTGTATTCTTGAAGGTGTAAGAAAGATGAAAACTAAACTTTCCACTTATTTCAAAGTATCTGCTATTTATCAGCAAAAAGATGGAGACATTCCTATATCATGATTTGGTAAAAGAAAATGTTGTATTTTTCCCCAAGTCACAGTCTTGTAAAATGTAGATGATGTACTGTTAAGTGTCATAAAAATAAAGTTAGATATGAAAATGGAGCTCTAATAACTGACTCTTTCTAATAGTTTCCAGCTCTGGTAATAGCTGACCACAGTTGTGGACCATCAGGAAAAAACTATGGTGAATCTATAAGAGCTCAACTAAAGTATTAAGTTTCTTAGCTAAATTTATGCTTCAAATTGTCTCTATCTTCTTTCAGCTAAAACTGGAGAGATTTATGACAAAATATCAAATTTATAGATAATCTCCATCAATAAATGTCTAAAATCTAATAGGTTACCAAACTCTAAGCGGTGGCACAAATGTAATAAGTGACACTGACTTTTACTCTGATTCACAAGACTGATCTTGTAAAAAGTTCCTAATTGCTAAGCTACGATATAATTTCTAAGTCAGATTCCAAAGTCCCCTGGATCTACTTATCCTCTTTGCAGGAGGATATGACTAGTTTCTTCTGGTGGAAATAGTTTTTGCCCATTTCATAACAGTCATGCTGATCTTCAGCTCAAGTATTCTTAACTGTTTCTTCAGCTTTGTTTCCTCCAGACTCAAAGGTTTACATGTACCCAGGATGTCAATGTGTCAATGCCTGGTGCCTTTCAAGGACCTTTAGATAGACGGTCTGTAGAGTAACTCTGCTGAGCACAACTAGTACCACTTTCAAACAGAAGTAACTTTAGACTGAAAATTCTCTGATCCAATCTTAAAAGCATACTAAATGAGGAAAACTCAGAAATAAAGCTATAAGACAGAGAGATTTCTCTCCCTGCAGTGGGACCCGAACTGTACTATATACACAGTCACGGATACACTCTCCCAGGACTAGATCATGGTTGCTCTGAGGTATCAAGGTTAAGAGTGAAGACTGAGCCAGAGTATACTAAGAAACTGCACAGCTCACAATGGCCAGCAACAGCACAGTGTGTCAAAGGATACTAAAATGTGAAGGGTTATGTGAGTCAAATCCCTGTATACTGCAGAAGACTCTAAGAGTCTATGTGCTTTGTGTTGTCTCTATTGATAGCTGATATGACATAAGAAGGAGAAAATGTGTATTGTAAAATATAAGCTGGGCGAATAGTGCAGCAAATGGAGCCAGAGCTATTGGGTACCCATAGATGCACACGCACACACACACACACACACACACACACACACACACACACAGAACCTTAACTTAATCTACACATTTCACATAGAAAATGAATGCAAGTTAAATAAAGACTAGTAGACTTGAAAGCAAAATCAAAGATACATCAAGGAAAGCTGGTTCACTGAAACTCAATAAAATTTTAAAATTTATTAGAAAAAGAATAAAACAGCTTTACTGTGAAGGAAGTGAGAAGTCAAGACATATAAAAAAGGGAGAAAATAGCTTGCAAACCACATTCCCTACAAAGTATCCAGAGTATATAAGGAACCCCCAGAACTCAATAGTAAAAACAGCAAAACAGTTCAATGAGAAATGGGTAGAAAAACTCATTTACATTTTCAGTTTCTCATGTAAGTGAGTTCTAAAATGTACTTTAGATATTGTACAATGGAAACTATTCAAAGGGAAATGGGGTAGAGGTAAGTAATGAGCGGAAACAAAAAATTGTGAGGTAATAAAAATGGAAACAAAGCTTATGTATATAGAGGGTGGAGGATTGTAAAGTGGGTAGGGAAATGGGAAAAAATGAGAATCAAGTCATGTCGTATACTGGTACAAATTGTAAATGTTGAGTGTGATCATGATACATATATAAAATGTACTTAAGGAAAAAAGAAGAATAATATTCATTTGGAGTTATTTTCATGTGATGCTAAAATTTTTTATGGGCTATATATTAATAAGACTGCAAAGTTATTAGTTTGGCATCTTGTTTTCAGGGAAGAAAATGTAATACAATTTCTCCATTGATGTTTCATCCATTATATTTTTAATTAAAGTTAATCAATGAATAGGAAAAAAAGGAACAAGCAAAAGATATGAAGGGTACTTTATCAGATGGCAAATAAGTATTTGAAAAGACTTTTAATACCATTAGCTATGAGGGAAATTTACATTTAAACCACAATAAATAAAGTAGTGGTTAATTGTTGTGTAAAGTTTTATGTTTCCAATGGCAAATGCCATTCCAAGACAGCTTAGCACTTAGCAAATAATGTTTTCAAATGATTCACTTATTAAAAACTAAGCCCCATGGTTTCTATTCTTAAGTTTCCATAAAAGGAAACACAAAGGTGTATAGTCTCGTCTACAACAACTCCTGAAAAGTACCCACCTGGTCCCAAATAGAAATTATTTCCTTTCTACACACACACACACACACACACACACACACACACACACACACACACACATGGGGCAATGGACAGAGAGCTGTATGTTTTTTTAATTAGTAACTTTAGGGAAAATGGGCATTTACAAAGAGAAATTAATTAAATTATACAGATAAATTTAATTAGCTAGCAAATGAAGACCAATTATGTTTGCTTCTCTTCCTTCACCAATTTTGATTTCTGTACAGTCTTCCCTTCCATGTTTCAATCTCATTCTCTTTTCATGAAATAGTCTTTTCCAATATCACTGGTCTTCGTATCTCGAGTCCTTCCAGGAATGGGCTCTGGGCATACAAAGTCTCCTCTGCAATGAGCTCTGTCCCAGCAAAGTTTTTACCAGACACTTCTCATCCCTAATGTCTCACCAGCTTTCTTTGTGCCCAGAGACCCTTCCCACTCTATGTCAAGGGCACTTAATCCTTTACCTCATGGCTTGTTCTCTTGCTTCTCTTGCCCTTTAGAGCATGAGTTGGTAAACAATGAACTGTGAGCAAAATCCAGCCAACCATCTTGTTTCATAAGCCAAGAGCTAAATGGAGTATAATTTTTAATGAAGCAAAAAATTAAAATAAGAATAATATTTTTGGCAAATAAAAATGAATTTAAAGTCCAGTGCATTTGAATGAAGTCCTTAACAACATACAAATACTTCTGGCGGCTGCCCTATGGCAATATGTCTGATCACCTGAGTAAAAAGCAACAGCAAAAATCATGGACTTAAGATAACCTAAAACAGTAGCCTCCAGTCCTATCCAGAGAGAGTCTGTGATGAAGTCCACCTGCTGGGCTCACTTCTGTCTTCCTGGCTTCTGCATTAATTTGCTGAACACCGTGCCTCACTTCCAGTAGAAGTGCTCAGGAACATGGGTTGAATGGAGATTGCATTCCCTGAGCACAGGAAACAGCATTTTCCTTCTCTGCAACAAGAGCAATGTTGTAGGGTCAAAATAAATAAAACTCCACCTACACTTCCAAACAGCCATTGAGTCTCACAGCAACATTTCCATATTCCATGGCAAAAATAATAGTACCAGTTGGAGCAACACTACTTTAAGTTGTTAAAATACTTCTGTCCAGAGAAATCCCATAGATTAAACTATATACTGTCATCAATATCTCTTGGGTTATATAAAATATGTAAGCAGAAGAAATGAATGATGACATTCCAATAACTTTACACAGTTGGAGGATGACATTTTTTGGTTCAAAGTCATCAATATCCAGTTCTTCCTTTGCATAACCTTTGTCCTTGACTATCCAGAGTGCTGAGGACAACCTGTCTTAAAATAACAGTAGAGTACTGACTTCAACACAAAATAGTAAGTAACATCACTGTAAATTTTAGAATAGGTATTTTCCTGATCATCTTAGTAGAGACAAAAATAAGGTTCTTGGTGATGTACTGTATATTTCAAAAAGACAGAAGAAAGGATCTTGAGTGTTTTCACCATACATAAGTGATCACTGCTGAAGGAGATGAATACATTGGACCTGATTTAAACATTGCACAATGGATATATGTATGAAAACATCACACTGTACTCTATAAAAATTCAGTTTTTATGTTTTTATGTGTGATTTTTAAAGTAAATTACATTTATATTTAAAAAGAAAATTCTTAAGCAGAATCTAGGCTAATAACCTATAAATGATAGGCTATACCAGCCAAAGTGTCAAGTCCCTGTGTCTAATCATTCACCAGGACTAACCAGAAGACAGTCTGCTTTAAATCAAGTTATGTTTAACTGTTCAGTACATTTTTATGGAGATGATCCAAGAAATTTAATGACTTGTTCATGTTCCCAGGGACCTTTCTCCACCGCAGCCTACTACTGCACATTCTTTCCTGACTCCTGGAAGAATGTCTTTCCATGAGAGAGATTTCCACTTTTGCATCCCTCTGATTGACCCTCCTATGCCTCAGGAGTCTAAGAAGCAGAGCAGTTTTTCAAACAATGAACACAGCTCAGTCTAAATGATGACAATACGCAGAGTCAAGTCCAGGCATGCACTTACATAACAACTATCACCAAGCAACAATGACTGTAAATTCACAGCTACTAGAAGAAACTCTCAAGTCATAAGAATTTCTTAAATGGAAAGAGTGAGCATAGTGGAACAGAAGAAATATGATAGTAAATATTTTAGCACATCTTAAAAGTAAGGCACGTTTACATTCATTTAACCATATGAACTCATTTACACACATGAACTCAATATACACCTCGAGTCATAAACAATATCTTTGTCCTCACTACAAAAGACAGTCAAGAAAGATCTGAGTAACAAGAAGCACTTTGTTCTCTGTCAATTGATCTGGCTTGTGGCTGCAGTGAGGCCCACCAAGCAGCACAGAGCTACTGAGGAAAGAAAGAGATCTCAGAACAGTGCGAGAAAAAGAATGGAACAGTTTGTGAACAAATTCTACCATTGGTTTGCCAAAGAAGATACAGAATACTCAGCTAGATTGGATTTCAGTTAAGTGATGAATAGTCTATTAGCATAAAAACATCCCAAATGTATCACAAGAGATAATGAATGCTAAAATGTTGCTTTTCTGAAATTCCAGTATAACTAAGAATCTTGTATTTTTTACTGTGAAATCTGGAAAAATTTTCTATCATGCCAGAGCCAAGTGCTTCTGCACAAAACTTTGCAAGTGTTCACTTTCTTTTCAGAATAGAAGGAGCTTGTGTCTTCAGTATATTTAGCACACTGCATAATTTTGGAAGAGCACACACAAAAAACTCTTTTTTAAGCTTTTTCTATTGATTCATCTTTGTAGTACATAATGATTACACTTATGGTGGGGAGTTAATACATGCACATCACATTTCTTGATTCTTTTCTTACCTCTTCTTCTCCCTTTTTCTCCTCACCTTCCCTGCTTCTGGACCTACACATATTACATTTGTAGTACATGATGATCACATTTCTCCTGGGACATTGTGCATGTACATAGCACTTCACAATATCATCCTTTTAAATTTCATTTCCTCCCTCCTCCCATCATTCAATTCCCCTCCCATAACTTAAAGCATATATTATTTCTGTGCGCTATGATTCAGCTTTTTAACTTACTTGGCCTGAGAACTTCCTAGGAAATCCATAAAAGTTACTTCTATGTATATCTGGGTAGTGCTATGGAGGCTTAATCTTGGGTATATAGCTTGTTCATGACAGCTCACCTTCTGGCTCTTTCTCTTTCACTCTGCTTCCCAACCTCCATGAACCAAACAGCTTTGCTTCATTACATCCCTCTACTGTGATATTTCTGCCTTGGAGTCAGTCAAGCACAGACTGAATCACTAAAGCCAGGAGCAAAAATAAACCCTTCTTCCTCTTTAAGGCAAGTGTGTCAGATGTTTGATCCTTACAACTGAAAGCTCATTAGTAGAGCTGTCTTGCATGTACTCTTACTGGACTTCAAAACAGCCTGGCAAAACAGTATCACTAGCCTCATTTTATATATGATTGTATTGAAGAGAGAGAAGTTACATAGAAAATCAAGAGACAAAGAAAATACACAAACCTTCTTTGCTCTGACTACAAAGGCCTCACCCTTTTCAACTTTGTGTTACATTTCCCATCTGGACTGTTTCAAACATTTATGTCCAAGTGGAAATTATCACTCCTGTTCGAGTTCAGAGGAAAACGGTGGGGTTTATTGCTAAGAAGGAAGATAAACAATATGCCTTCCATGTTTCTCCTAATAACTGTAGAAGGGAGCCCTGCAACTGAAATACCAACTTGATGATGTATCATGGGTACAGCAGAGAGCAAATGAGAGATTCATGCTACTTCCACAGAGAAACGGTAAGCCAGGTGGATGGATCAATGAAGATGTGCTTCCCACATTGAATAAGGATAACAGGAAACCCATTATCAAAAGTCACTTTCAGAGGTAGAAAATGAAAATTTGTAGACATCAGGAAGACCCGGAGTAACCCTGCGTGCTTATTATCTTCAAGACCGTCTGGACATTTTAAAATTATTTCATTGTTTAAGTTTTATTATTTTGAGGTTTATATTATAATCAAGCAGGAGCTTTCTTATACCTTACTTTACCTGAAAGCAATTTAGCCATAAGATGCAAGGAAAAGTTTTTAAATTGGGGGTTGGGGATTTATCTCAGTGATTCTGGCATCTGTCTTGAAAGCACAAGGGCCCAGGTTCAATCCCTGGTAACTACATACAATACTCGGCATGGAAACTCATGCCCACCAACAATCAGAACAATATACCACAGTGTCAGGCGAGGTGGCTCAAGCCTGTAATCCCAGCACTTGATAGGCAGGAACAGGAGGATTGCTGAGTTAGAGGCTCTCCTAGACTACATAGTGAGCTCAGGACCAGCCTGAACTACAAAGTAAAACCTTGTCTCAAAAACAACCAAAAAATTGTTTTCAAGTAGTGTGAAAGATAAAAATAAGCCCAAAAATAAAGAAAAAGGAATGGAAAATAAAAGCAAAGGTCATACTTTCACACTTTCAATTCTCAGATCTGGCATTAGGATTTCTAGCTGCTATACCAAGGCCACACTCCTGGCTTGGATGGACTTCTCAGGGACTTCTTAAGACAGGAGATGTCAACCCGGTAATGGGTATCCACCTCTGTGCTCCATGGTTTTAACACTTTATAAAATTAGGAGATACTTTTTGATTGGTTAAAACAGAGGCCAGAGAAAAGGAAAGGGAGGGACAGTTTACAAAAGCAAAGAAAGAACAATGATATGATTTTAAAAGGGGGAAGGAAACACATTGAAGAGTGTATAAAATACACTAGATCATTCCAACCTGCATCCGTTTTGGTTCCAGTAATTTATCCTTCATGTTGCAGCCAAGAAATCTGGCTAAAACACCACTGACCTCAGATTGCCACACTCTGATGATTTCCATTCACAGTATTCTGAAGGCCACTGTCTTTTGGAGGAGAAGGTTAGCCACCTATAAGGATGATCTCTGTCTCCTCTCAATGGCTTCTCCTGGCCCTCTGCTCTCCTCTTTACTGGTGAAACACAAGTAGGACCCACATCATGGTCTGTGTGCTGTGGGGAAATCGAGGGCCTGAATGCCTTTTCAAATGGAGTAATAGACACAAGCTTTTACTCGATCTGAGGCCATCCAGTTGAAGTGAGTAGATCAATGTAGGATTACCAAAAAAAAAAAAAATGCAAAATAATATTTCAATTATGTTTTTGTAGAACTAATCAGAAATGAGGTCACCTAGGGCATATTTTCTATAGGACTGAAAATGTAACCAATAGGAACAGGACTCTCATGATATCTATGTATTAATGCACCTCCAGCTTAGTAATAGCACAGGAGATTTGAAGCACAGCATAGAAGGGAAGAGAAAAGGCTACAGATCTATTTGGAAACCCAAGGAAAAGAAAATAAATTTCTCCAGATAGCTGGCAATCTCTCCAGAGGAAAAAGAGGATTTTTTTCTTAATGAGTTTATCACATGATAAATTTATACTGTTAGTATGAGATCCACGTACATCTGTATTTTTCCTCTGTTGTTCCCATTGCCTACATTGCTGACTACTATTTGTCTTTAAATTTCTTACATTGTATTGGCCACAGTAGGTCAACTCTTTGTGGCAAGATTTACCATCTGAATGAGCCAGAGATGCCCCGTAGGCAGTCTCTTGTATTAATGTACTATTCTGTACCTGTAACTTCAGTAGAAGTTGTCTCTAGAATGAATCTGAAAATTATTTGTAATATATCTCAGCACATGTATCAGAACATGTACAAGCAGGTCCTGTGAAGGAGGCTCTCTCCTGTGTGGCAAATACCACACTGTAAATCCTCCAAGTAATCTCCATGCAGAGTAGCACCATTGCTGTGACTCAGGCAGCTGCAAGTGAGCCCCAAGGTTACACCACCAACATGCTACATTATCTTTCATTGTTTCTATTTTTACAATTGCAGTTATGCTTGGGATTAACTAGTTAACTAGAAGAGATAGAAAAGCAAACAAAACCTCAGTCTTAGGCAAAGGTGTTTCTGAATCCTGGAGTTAAAATAGACTAACAGAATCACTTTTAGAGAGCACAGAAGGAATTCTAACACTTTTTAAATCATTTTTAAAAATACTGCATCAAAGATATCTTTTTACAGATTGACATTTCATATTTATCCCAACCATGGTTTTGGAAAGAAACAACATATTTTGGAAAGCAGAAGGAGCAAAGCACCTGGGTTAAGACTTTTGCCCTTGCCTCCCCACTGGAATTCAGTTGAGTGGAGTCAGGTTCTGTGAACTGGTGGCAGCAACCCCCCCCCCCACCTTGTCTGGAGTTCTAACACTGATGTTGGACAGCAAAGGATGGGCTGCTTCCTTCTGCAGAGTTGGGGTCCTAGGCCCCAGAATGGAGGAGTTTTTGGACTACCAGTTTTCCTTCCTG
>PVIR01045811.1:0-10539 GCA_004026965.1 Petromus typicus
TGAATTGGGTCTTTAAATTTGGGTGGGCTGATTTTTTTGAGCTCTTTATGTATTCTAGATAGTACCCCTTTGTCTGAGGAACAGCTGGTAAAGATTTTTTCCCACATTGTTGGTTGCCTTTTTGCTCTGTTGGTGGTTTCCTTTGCTGTGCAGAAGCTTTTTAATAGGATGAGCTCCCAGTTGTTGACTCCTTCTGCTAGTTCTTGTGTTACAGAGGTTTTGTTCATAGTCTCCCTAAGCCATTGTCTCCAAGAGTTTTACCTAACCTGTTTTCCAGCAGGTTCAGTGTTTCTGTTTTAATGTTTGGGTCTCTACTCCACTCTGATTTTAGTTTAGAACACGGTGAAAGAGATAGATCTAGCTTTAGTAAAGTATATGTATATAGGGCTGGGGAAGTTGTAGGGTGGGTAGGGATATGGGTAAAACTGAGATTTAACTTATCACGTACTGGTACAAATTCCCAATGTTGAATGTGATTGTGATGTGTATATAAAATGTACCAATAAAGAATTCAATTTAAAATATATATACTATAAAACAGTGTTAGACCAAAAAAGGATGGTAGATATTTTAGTCTTGTGCTAAGGCTTACCAGAGTAAATACTATAGAAAATGTTCATAAAAATGACAGGAGAATAGGGTGTAACCATCCCCAGACAGGTTAACTGAGCATGTAATTTGTAATTTTTAATAATTTTTCATTTTGTTTTAAGTAATCACACATGAACAGTAAGTTATTTTTTTCTTCCAGCTGATTTTATCCATTTTTTGGTACATGTACCATGTGAGAATACAGAGAACAGTTAACATGTTATGCAAAAGTAAAATGGTTGTTGTAAAATAACTTGAAACAAGCATATTACTTCAATTTGAACCCTTTCTTTGGAAACACAACTTAATAAATATAACAACACTCTAGATAAAATTTTAACAGGACATTTCATTTGAATATTCTAGAATCTAACTTTATTGTGGATTTTATAAATATATCTTTCACTTCAATTAATCCTATCTATTTTTTAAGCTAATTCAACTGTCTTCAAACCTCATTTTATATACAATCATGACAGATATGAAAGACTGACCAATACCATGTCACATCAGAAGAAACAGGAATGAGTTACATCTTTTTAAAAAGTAAGTGTGGCTATTCTAAAGTGTAGACGCTGTTAAATTACAAATTTGTAAATTGTTGCAAGATTGCAGCCTGTTCATTATGTACTTAAAGACTACCAGCTCTTGAAATCACATTTAAACTTACAGATAGTTTTACTTATCTCTTGCTGGTTCATATAAAGAAAAATCCTTTATTCTGAACTAACTGGAAGCAACAATCTCATGTGTCTTACTCCTATTTTTCCTTCAACAGATATTGTCTGATCCTGACTTAAAAGTATAGTGTAGCTGTACAATATACATTGCCTTAATCTATATTTATTCCAATTATAAAGCCACTTGAAAGCATTTACTATCTTCCTTTTATAAATCTGTATAGTACTTTGGTATAAAGTCTTGGATAGATCTTTGATGATATCACATGTTTAAAACAAAGAACAATTTACCTAACAAAAAGAAATATTTCATTGTATGTCAATTTACTTATCAAAGACCACTTTAAAATAAGCCATATTTTTAAAAATTATAATTATTAGCATTTTAATTTTTGTTTCTAATAAAATATCTTGTAGAATAAATTATTCTAAACTTACAAGTTGCCATAATATTGTTCCATTTTCTCATGTATTAAATACTAGTATCGAGTCGCTTTAAATTTGAAATCCACCATAGATCCAATCTTGGAGCACTGATCAATTTTTATTACATTTTGCCAATGTAGATGAGCGGATCTGGGGGGATGAGTGGAAGGAGCAAAGTAAACAGTCCCTCTTGTACATTGACTGAATACAAATATAATAAACCTCCTCAAATTATTATCTCAGTTAAGAATTTGATTATGGTACGCTAACAATAATTTGACAATTTAAGATGGTTGTCAAGACAAAGGAAAGAGCACAATTTAAAAAAAAAACTTCCAGAGAACTATACCTTAATATATTTCTTTGATGGCAATGACAGAAAAGGTAGTTTGTTCTAAGTTATGCCTTTTTACTGTAGGACACTTTACAAGCAAGTAAACTCTTTCTTAGCAACTAATAGTATTTGTTTGCATTAGAAGTACTATTTGCCTACTTCTCTGGCACAATGGCACATGGACATGTTGCTATGGATGATGATGATGACAAAGCTGTAAGGTTTACCATGTGTTAGTCACCAGTGCTCCCACCCACACAGTGTCATCCTCAGAAACCATCTGTGCTCCTTCTGCATAATTAGCAAAATATTGATTTAGCACTTAACACTGTAGGGAGGGTTAAATCATTTTTAGGTCAAACTTTTAAAACTCTGCCCAATCAAATCAGAATTATAGTGTATGAAAAGTTTCTGTAAAGAAATTTTTTCTATGCACAAGATTTACCAGTTTTGTTTTGTTTTATATTTTAATATTTGAACTTACAATAGCATAACCAATGGAAATGATGCTAGCAAAGCAGAGTCACCCCTAGTATCCACCCACTGAATTCTCATTCCCAATTTGGTCATCTGCAGTGGTGAATCAGAGTAAGATGACTCAGTCAAACTAACGGAAGAAAATTGGAAGCTGCATTTGCCTCCCAGTATTTACTTTGCAGAAAGACTATAAGCTACTGAAACTCGCACCAGAGCTGGCCAAGTTGTAAAAGAGCATTCAAGACAACACTACTGCATCATAATTTCTATGACTGTTTTTCTTAAAGCAGGTGTCTAGGATGATTTCTTCACATTATAAACAAAAGAGAGGAGAATAAGGTTCTGAACTATGCCTCTGAGAAGCACATCTGAGTGTCTTATAGTTATCAGAATTCATTCAAGAAGAGAACAGGTGCGACAAGACTATACTTTACTAAAGCACTGCATTTTAAAATATGGCTTATTTCAGAACTGTAGGTTGTATTGGAAGATAGGTTGGTAGAACTCTTGGTGAAAATGGCTTAGGGAAAGACTTTATCAACAAAACCTCAGCAGCATGGTAACTAACAGAAGAAATCAACAACTGGAACTCACCTTATTAAAAAGCTTCTTCACAGCAAGAGAAACCACCAACAGAGCAAAAAGACAACCTATGTTATGGAAAATAAATTTTACCAGTTGTGTTGCAGACGAAGGAATACAATCTAGAGTATATAAAGAACCTTAAAAAAAAATCACCCCTCCAATTTAAAGCCTCAATTCACAAATGGGCATCTGAAATGAACAGACATTTTCAGAGAAGTATAAAGGCAGCAAAGAAGTATATGAAGAAATGTTCAACATGGCTGTTCATTCAAGAGATGCAGATGAAAACAATACTGAGATTCCATTTCACTCCAGAAAGAATGGTTGATATCAAGAAATCAACCAATACTGGGCCGGGGAGTTAGCTCAGTGGTTCCAGCACCTGTCTTGCAAGCACAAGGACCCAGGTTCGATTCCCCAGAAACCACATACAATACTGGGCATGGAGACTCACGCCCAGCAGCAATCAGCACTACATACCACAGTGCCGGGCATGGTGGCTCATGCCCAGCACTCAGAGGCAGAGGCAGGAGGATTGATTTTGAGGCTGAGCTCTGGGCCAGCCTGAACTACAAAGCAAGACCCTGTCTCAAAAAAAACAGAAATCAACCAATAACAAATGCTAGTAGGGATGTGGGGAGGAGCCTTTCCCCACTCTTGGTGAGAATGGAGACTGATGTAACAACTGTGGGAATCAAAACTAGGATAAGAAGTTCCATTTGACCCTGCAATTTCCCTGCCAGGTATATACATGAAAGAATTAAAAGCATCACAGCACAGTGGCAAATGTGCACTCATGTTTATAAGCAGCATAGTTTGTAATAGCTAAATTTTGGACAAAGCCCAAATGCCCATCAATAGGAGACCGGATAAAGATTTGGGGTTTTTCTTAATAAAATGGAGTATTATTCAGCCATAAAGAATGATAAAGTAGAAACATTTATACTTAAATGGATCCACCTTGAGGACATTTTCATAAGTAAAATAAATAGAACACAGATGTACAAATACAATATCATTTTTCTGTTATGAAAAACTGCAGGTGTAAATGAAGTCAAGATTGGGGGCCAGAGATTTAGCTCAGTGGTTCTGGTGTCTGCCTTGCAAAAGCAAGATCCAGACTTTGATCTCTGGTAACCACATACCACAATGTCGGGCATGGTGACTCATGCCTATAAGCAATCAGTACCACACACCAGAATGCCTGGCATGGTAGCTCATGCCTGTAATCTCCATACTCAGGAAGCAGAGGAAGGAGGATGGCTATGAGTTTGAGGCTCGCCTGAACTACATGGTGAGCTCAGGGTCAGCCTGAACTACAAAAACAAGATCCTGTCTCAAAAAAATATATAATAATAATAACAATAATAATAAATGATAGGTATTGTGAAAGGAATAAAAATGTTCAAAGGGAAAAAGGGGCAGGGGAAAGTAAAGAAGAAAAAGGAGCTCGATGATAAAAACAAGAAAAATGGAAACAAAGCTTATGTATATAGCGGGTGGAGATTGTAGGAGGGGAGAGAAATGGGGGAAATCGAGAATCAAGATATATCATGTACAGGTACAAATTCTCAATGTGATATATATCTAAAATGTACTAATAAACTCAATAAAAGGGAAAAATATTGCAAGTTCATTATTTCTTTTCATCCCAACTTCTGTGAACTTAATGCTTGCCTAACGACAGCGGAAAACAAGTAAAATTTATTTTGTGCCTACCTTTTCCAAACAACGTACACAAGTCAAATCTAGGGTCATGGTATATGAATGAAAAGTACTAAGATCTCTAGGCTCCAGTTATGTATCAAGTTTTGCAGCACGGCTTTTAACAATAAAGAACTTAGAGGGGCACTCTAGGATATTTTAACTTTGTAAGAGAAACAGCAATATACATCTGTTGATCAGACGGTGAAGTACAAACACAGTCAGTGGCAACACCACCTTATACTACATTCATGTCTATGACATCATTACCTTTGAAAAGCTTGATTTTCAGCAGTTACTGGATAAAAAGCAGCCACACTAAAATAAACACTGAACAAGAAATGAGGATAGCAACATCCAATCTGTTTGCAGTATTTGAAAAGTACACAGTGCCCAGAAGGCAAATACATTGCATTAATGATTATTTAAGAATGAAGTTAAAGTAGTGGTTTTTTGCTTTCATTTTTTCTGTAATGTTATCTCAAAGAGCTACAAAGTTACTAGTAGATAAATATTTAAATCGTTTAATTCCAATTATGTAATGAAGTGAACTGTTAGGGTTTTTTGTTTTGTTTTGTTTTTTGACCAGAGACATAGTGAAAACATTACTGATATACTAGCAGACATCATGAACAGAGAATATATGACAACTTCTGGCACTCAGCCTCTCGGCCCGCTTACTTCAGAAGATACAAAACTAAAAAAAATAAAAGCACTAATCATAAGTAGAAGGAAATAGCAAAAGTGGCTGAAAATGCACTTTTCCAATCACTTCCTGAAGAATCTAGACCAAAGGAACAGAAAAACTCTGGAGTTGCTGGGAGCAAAACCAGTGGTCTCAATGTCAGTACCAGGGAGGTTAGTGCCTTAAATCATTTGCCCTCTATAAAAAGGGAGCAGTTGAGAAGCAGGCAATAAGACACCCTGAGAAAAAATTACATACCAAAAGGAAAGCTTGCTCGTAAAGTGGCAAGACAAAAGTAAGTATTTGCACCACTTCATACACAAGATTTTTTTTTAATGTATGTAAAAACCAAAATTTGACTTACTGTCAAACTACAGGGAAAATCGAAGTGTTTCCATTTTGTTTTGTTTTGTTTTGTTTTGTTGTACCAGGAAATGAACTCAGGACCTTGCACTTCTCAGGCAGGTACAGTGCTAATGACCTATATACCTAGCCCTGGATTGTACATATATATGTGTATGTGTGTGTGTGTGTGTGTGTGTGTGTGTGTATAGAAAAATATATATACATATATATACATACATACATATATGTATATATACACATATATATGTAAAAGGAATAAAAATGTTCAAAGGGAAAAATATATATATATTTCACATATATATGTGTATCTATATATGTATATGTGTATATATATATAGAAAAATATATATATACACACACATATATCTCAAGAAATTCATTATATAGAAATATAGCATTATAATACTAATTATTTTACTAAAACTGGTTCAGACCAAAGCAAAACCTTGGTAGGGGCCAGGGATTTAGCTCAGGGGTTCTGGCGCCTGTCTTGCAAGTGCAAGGACCCAGGTTCAATCCCTGGTAACCATATACCATACTGGGTGTGGAGACTTACACCCAGCAGCAACCAGAACTACATACCACAGTGACAGGCGTGGTGGCTCATGCCTGTAATCCCAGCACTCGGGAGGCAAAGGCAGGAGGATTGCTGTGATGTGAGTTTAAGGCTGAGCCCAAGGCCAGCCTGAACTAAAAAGCCAGACCCTGTCTCAAGAAAAAAAAGATGTAAATGAGTCCTAAAATTGTATACTATATATTGTGAAATAGAAAATGCTCAATGCAAAATAGGGAGAAGGGGGAAAAATGATGAGATTGTAACAAAAAGGTAAGGAAACAAATTTTATGTATATGGGGGGGGCGGTAGGGTGGGTAGGGCTATGGGAAAAAATGAGAATTAAGTTGTGTCTTATACTGGTACAAATCCCCAGTATGGAGTGCAATCATGATGCGTATATGTAATGTACCAATAAAGATTAAAAAATTTAAAAAAAAAAAAGAAAAGAAAGAAAAACCTTGATAGTACTGGTACATGATACTATTAGTCCTAAAAACATTCTCCTCCTTTCTCTATCACTAGCTGTGTAACCTTTGAAATATCTGGAAATCTTACTGGTTCTCAGTTGTTCCAGACTTATGTAATATTATGTATTATGTAATATTATGTAATATTATGTAATATTTATTGTGTCAGGGTGAAGAATGGTATATGATGATAGAATCAAACTTCCTTGAAAATATGTTTTAGAATCAAGACACTGTTATAAATATCCAAAGCAAACTTTTATTTTCATTCCCATATGAATTTTAGACGAAGACAGGCATGCTAGTAGGGCAGTTTCAATACTTTTTGTACAAACTATATATATATTTTACACTCACATGTACTACACCTGCAACAAGACTTAAATTCACTGCTACATCAGTTACCTGGATATAAAAAAGATGAAGGAAAAAACTGCCATTGTGACTTGATTGTTTAAAATAACACATTAAAATTATTCTTGAACAAACACTTGGTTATCAGAATTACACCTATAAAACACATCTTCAGAGTGGGGACTATCTGTCCCGTTAAGCTATTTCATCTATAATTGGAATATTTTGTTATTATTTATGTCATTTTAAAGGATATTCTCAAAATTGTCAACTCTTGGGCTGGGGATTTAGCTTAGTGGTGCCAGTACCTGTCTTGCAAGTGCAAGGGCCCCTTGTTCGATCCTCCGGTAACCACAAACAATACTGGGTGTGGAGCTCACGCCCAGCAGCAATCAGTACCACATACCACAGTGCCGGGCGTGGTGGCTCACGCCTGTAATCCCAGCACTCGGGAGGCAAAGGCAGGAGGATTGCTGTGATGTGAGTTGGAGGCTGAGCTCAGGGCAATCCTGAACCACAAAGTGAGACCCTGTCTCAAAAAAAAAAAAAAACAATTGTCAACTCTTTCCTATGTTCTCTCTTTATCCTTAGAAAATCCCTATTGTTTCACACTTGACCTTCTAAATAACCTAGTTGATACTTCAAAGTATTTTTGTTCCACTGTTTCTTCACTGTTCACCCTTCTCATAATCTCATTTTCTCTCTTAAATATATACGTGATCATATCACTATGTTCAAAATATGAGAAGCTCCACTATATCCTTACCTAATCCTGCAAATTTTGCTCTTTCATTAAAAGTCTTCATACATCTGGCCACAATTTCTTTTGTGGTCTCATGATTTTGAACACAGGAAACTTTTAAGCCAAATAGAATTATTCCTTGCTCCCTCAAAATAAACTGCATTGTCCTACCTTCGGTCTTTTTTCACTTTCTTCTTTCAAAATAAGTGGAATACCATTCCTCTCCAGCTGTTCCTAGAATGTTCAACTACTTATTACTTCCCTCCCAAAATCCTACTGAGAGTTAAAAGTCCTCCAACTAGAGTCAGTCTTCCATTCTTTAGTGTAGCAGTGGCAAACCTGTGGCAAGCATATTATTATGTTTTTCTTTAAATACAAAAGATGTTAACATATGAGGGGATTTTGTTCAAAACTAAAATCTCAAAATTCAGGTTTAACTACAATGTGCAAAGTGCACTTTGTTTGCAGTTGCGGTTTGGCACTCAGTCTCCTAAAGGCTGACCACCACTACCTCATTATGATAGCTTGGATGCTGTACTTGGCTGGACACTTAAGGTTGGCTTTATATATAATATGTTTTCTCCTTCACTGAGCTATAAAGATCAGTGAGGGGTGAAGACTTGTCTTCTTCATCATAACTAACCTTATAAAGCCTCAAAGAGTGCTCTGGAAAAAGAAAATAAAAATGAGTGCTCTGCAAAAAGATAACCTATATTATGGGAAAGAATTTTTACCAGCTGTTACTCAAACAAAGGACTACTATCTAGACTAAGAATTTTTAAAAATCACCTCCCCCAATATGAAGACTCAATCGTAAATGGGCATCTGAAATGAACAGACATTTTTCAGATGAAGAAGTACAGGTAGCTAAGAAACATATCAGGAAATGTTCGACATCACTGGTCATTCGAGAGACGCAGATGAAGACAACACTGAGATTCCATCTCACTCCAGAAAGAATGGCTGCTATCATGAAATCAACCAACAACAAATGCTGGCGGGGATGTAGGGAGAAAAGAACCTTTCCCCACTGTTGGTGGGAATGTAGACTGGTGCAACCAATGTGGAGATTCTTTTAAAAAGTAGGAATCAAGATCCCAGTTGATCTGGCTATTCCCCTGGTAGGTATATACACAAAAGAATTAAAAGATTCATACCACATTCATACATATGTGGACCCACTCTTACAGCAGCTCAGTTTATAATAGCTAAATCTTAGAAACAGCCCAAACATCCATCAACAGGAGACTGGAAAAAGATATGTGTGTGTGTGTGTGTGTGTGTGTGTGTGTGTGTGTGTGCATTTAAAGAGAGTATTACTCTACCACAAAGAATGATAAATTTCAAAAATTTATATTCCAATGGATGTACAGTGAGGATATAATCATAAGTGAAATAAATAGGATACAGATGTGTAAATACCATGTCATTCCTCTAGTATAAACAACTGAAAGTGTAAGCGAAAGCCAAATGCATGTAGGTATTGTGAAATAGGAAGAAAACATGCAAAAGGGAAAGAGCAGGTAGGGAAAGGAAAGAAAAACTTTCAGTTAAGAAAAAGAAACAAAGCTTGTATTTAGGGGTGGGAATTGTAAGGAAGGCAGAAGAAAGAGGAAAAACAATTTTTAAGAGTATGCTGAATACCAAGAACTCTGTAGCATGTCTTTCATGTGAAACATGAACTTAAATATGAAAACATTTTATGCAAACAAAGTTCACCCAGAGAAAACATAGCTAAGGAATTAATATGAATACATTCCAATGATATATGGATAGAAATATTTGCCAGGCTGTGTGCCACATCATATCATGTATCTTGTCTACATCAGTCACTGGCAACTGTTTTCAAAAAACAACCAAACAAACTAAATAAACTGTCTTGCATCTTTTCTTTTACTATTACAAAGCAAAAGTGCTTCTTTAATCATGTTTTATGACAAAACACATGTATTTTCCTTTTCAAAAACCTCGATTTCTTGAATTCAGTTCTTTTTTTTTTTTCCCTGCAATAACCAGGATTGGACTCAGGCCCTTTTTACTTCCAACGTAGGCGTGATACTGCTTGAGCTAAATCTCCAGCCCTTGAATTCAATTCTTAAACATAAGTCATCCCTCAAAATCTGGACAAAAATAAATTCATTACCAAGGTATATTTTATGTACATCTTACTAGATCTAGACCTACCCTTTATATTTAAACCACTAACAAAAAGTCTTACTACATCTTCTGAAGGCAAAGTCCTTTCAAGCCCTACTAGTAGTTTTTGAAGAAAAAAAAAAGAGGGTGACAAGGTTATTGAAAAAAATGAGGATGAAAGAAGGGAAATAACATAAATAGATCATTTCTTCAATAGCCAGGAGGAAATAACCCAACTTATTTTTTTTTTTTAGGTTTTTTTGAGACAGGGTCTCGCTTTGTGGTTCAGGCTGGCCCTGAGCTCAGCCTCAAACTCACATCACAATCCTCCTGCCTCTGCCTCCCGAGTGCTGGGATTACAGGCGTGAGCCACCACGCCCGGCACTGTGGTATGTGGTACTGGTTGCTGCTGGGTGTGGGTCTCCACACCCAGTAT
>PVIR01045812.1:0-10442 GCA_004026965.1 Petromus typicus
CCACTGTTGGTGAGACTGTACACTTGTACAACCCCTGTAGAGATCAGTTTGGAGATTCCTCAAAACGCTATGATTGGAGATCCCATTTGACCTGGCCATTGCTCTGCTAGGTATATACACAAAAGAATTAAAAGATTCATATCACAGTGACATATGTGCACCTATGTTTATAGCAGCTCAGTTTGTGATTGCTACATCTTGGAAACAACCCAAATGTCCATCAGCTGAAGACTGGATAAAAATGCTGTGGTTTGGGCCATGGAGTTAGCTCAGTGGTTCTGGCGCCTGTCTTGCAAGCACAAGGACCTGGGTTCGATCCCCGGTAACCACATACCTATACTGGGTGTGGAGACTCACGCCCAGCAGCAACCAGTACCACATACCACAGTGCCGGGCGTGGTGGCTCACGCCTGTCATCCCAGCACTCAGGAGGCAGAGGCAGGAGGATTGTGATGTGAGTTTGAGGCTGAGCTCAGGGCCAGCCTGAACCACAAAGCGAAACCCTGTCTCAAAAACCTAAAAAAAAAAAAAAATACTCAAAGTGAAATACGGTAAAGGGGGAAAAATAATGAGATTATAACAAAGAAGAAAGGAAGCCACTTTTATGTATATGTGGTGGGTGGTAGTGTGGTTAGGGCCATGGGAAAAAATGAGAATTAAGTTGTGTCTTATACTGGTACAAATTTGCATTGTGGAGTGCAATCATGATGTGTATATGTAATGTACCAATGAAGATTTCAATTAAAAAAAAAACCTAGGCAAGTCCAGGTGGCCAAGTTAGGGGTTTCGAAGCCAGTACCCAGGGTTGACCATGCACATGGCTGTGGCGACTCCTGAACGTTCACGGTTTGCCTTCCATTCAATGGAGTTTCCTTTTTCAGTTCCTGGTAGTCCACAGTCCTCTATGGAGTCCTGCTGGCTTTCACTTGGGTAAACTGGAAAGGTTATGTGCACAGCAGATCATCCCAGCTTTTATCAGCTTGAAAACAGTCTCTTATCTCCTTATGGCTTTCAGGCAATCAAGCAGATTTGTAAGGGGAACTCTTCCACATGGCATCAAGCCAAACATCAGGCAGTACATCCATCCCTAGCAATCAGAGAGACATAAATACCACAGGTACACAGGGACAGACAACCAATGTCCAAAGTCACTTTGGCTCTCTAGGTCAGGATCAAATTCTTTTTTAAAAAAATTTATTTTTTGAGACAGCGTCTCACTTTGTATTTCAGGTTGGCCCTGAGCTCAGCTTCAAACTCACAGCAATCCTCTTGCTTCTGCCTCCCGAGTGCGTGGATTAGAGGCATGAGCCACCATGCCCGGCACTGTGGTATGTGCTTCTGATTGCTGGTGGGTGTGAGTCTCCATGCCCAGTATTGTTGTATGTGGTTACTGGGGATCAAGGTCAGGACTTTGCACTTGCCAGACAGGTGCCAGAACCACTGAGCTAAGTTCTGACCCAGGATCAAATTCTTTGTGTTTGCTATGAACAGTTTTCAGCAGGGCTGCCCATCTATCATATCTGGAGCTAGGCCAGTAGCCAGCAAGTTTGTTTTCATTTGGTGTCATTTTACCATCAGGGTACCCAATGCCTGTCTGAGGTTGGTCCTGCTCAGGCAGAACCCACTTGCTGGTGCTGGACTCCATGTCACTGTGTCCTGTCATTATCCAGGGCTTCCCAGCTCCTGAGCTGGCTCAGCGCTGTGCTCATCAACTGTACCCTGGGTCCAAATGCTGTTTGTTCCTGTTTACAGGGTCCCACCTTTCACAAAACTCAAGCATTTTTCTTTAAGCTCTTGGGAGTTGTGCACCAAAATAACCACAAGCCCCTCCTTTTACCTGTCCCTGCCTGGAGACTTCCAGGAACAGAGACTTGTGCTTCTGAAGGAAGGTGGTCTTTTCTGTGTTCTGCAGCATGATTCCAGCAGCCAGTCACTGCTCCTGAGGAGCTTTTCCAGAGACTGCCAAGGGTCCTGCTGGGAACTACAGCAAGGCCAGACATGCATGCCAACCACCCTGCAGCTCTCCTTCACCTTCAGGGCTGGCGATTACTCACTTTATTCTGCTGATATCACTGTTGTCAGATGTCCTGTATCCTATCTGCCTATGCCAGTTGTCAAGGCCCTCGATATTCGTTCTCAGTCAAGAGTGTGTCTAGAAATATCTGCTCTTTGCATGTCTCATCCATCTGTTATTGGCTGTTTCCTTTTTTGTGTAGCAGTTTTTAAAAAATGATACCACTTTTTAGTCTTGAAGATATTGACTGTTCAAGTATGATGGAACATATACATAAGAATTAAAAGATTTATATCACAGCAACATATGTGCACACATGTTTATAGCAGGTCAGTTAATGATAGCTAAATCTTGGAAACAACCAAGATGTCCATCAACTAAAAATGGGATAAAGAAGATGTGGTTCTTTTATAGAGTGGAGTATTAACTGCCATAAAAGATGATAAGACTGAGTCATTTATACTTAAATGGACATGCCTTCAGGACAGATTCATAAGTGAAATAATAAAGTCACAGACATGTAGATATCATATCTTTTCTCCGTTATGAGAAAATGAAGGCAAATGAGTTCTGGAATATGTAGTAGATATTGTGAAATGGAAGATATTCAAAAGGAAATGGGGTGGAGTGTAAGTAATGAGCAGAAAAATAACGTGGTGCTAATAAAAAGAAGGAGAGCTTATGTGTATAGGGGTTGGCAGGTTGTAGGGTGGGTAAGGGCATGGGAAAAATGAAGATTAAGTTGTGTGACATACTTCTGCAAATTCTTAATATCGAGTCTAATCATGATATATACGTATAATGTAGCAATGAAGATTTGAATTAAAAATAAATTATTCAAATTATAATTAACTCTACTAACTTTAATTTTCTATTTGTTTTGAGACAAGATCTCTCTATGTAGTTCAGGCTCAACTTGAGCTCACTATGTACTCCAGGCTGGCCTCGAACACACACCAATCCTCTTGCCTCTGCCTCCCTAGTGCCAGAATTACAGGTGTGTGCCATGCAGCCTGCAGCTCCACTAATTTTAGTGATAACGATATCTGTAAAATTCATATTGACACAACTTACAAATCACTGCTTTTCTAGTTTCAAAACACTCTGGAGTCTACATTGAAATTGTCTCTTCTTGATACGTACTCATTTTCAGATATGTTCATTGTCTGCTTACCCTAGAACACAAGGAGCACATAGACTGATGTCACATGATTACCACTAACTTCAATACCTAGAATAATACAGGGCACAGCGGAGGAGAGCAATGAATGAATGAGTGATGATTATCAAAATAGAGTTAAAATACTTATCTTAAAATTTATGAATGGTAAAATATTAGTGGAATATTTCAATCTGTGATTAATCCATTGGCTTGAATAAATAATAGGTCTATATTTAAACAATAGGTATTCTATACTTAAATGGTCACAAAAAGCAAAATATACATTTATGTATCTGTCAGTTCTCAATAAAGCAGTAGCTTATCTGTTCACTACCAATGTGTTAATTATGTCAATTTCTATCAAAAAAATTCAGGTTTACAATATAGAGAAAGTGACCATATACTTAAAATTGCTATTTAAATTTAATACAGTACTAATAAAAATGCCAACAACATAATTCAAAAATTTAGAGAACAAAACCCTAAAGTTTATTTGGAACCAGAAGAAATCCAGAATAGCAAAGCAAATCTGAGCAACAAAAGCAAAGCAGGGGCACTACAACCCCCAATTTGAAATTATGCTTTAGGCCCGCTGTGAAAAAAGCAGCCTGGTGGAGACAAAAACAACAGATCTGAGGATGAATGGAACAGCCAGAAGATGCAGAAGCCACCCCCAAAATACTCACCCACCTTGTCGCTCACAAAGGAGCCAAATACCTTCACTGGAAGAAAGAGGGACTTTAATAGTTAGTGCTGGAGCTCTCCTGCAACCAGGATGGAGCAGAAGGCTGCAGATACTCCATTTACTTGTCCCCCACTGCTGCCACACAGGGAGCCCTCTGACCTGTTGGCCTGGGCGCCTTTCCGCAGCGCTCCATCCCTGAACTCTCACGTGTCCAACACAGGAGGAAAAGCCCACGGAAACCCCATCTTCTTCTCTGCCCATGTTTGAATGGTGTGTGGGGAGGAGGCTCAGAGACTACACCTACTAGTCCGTGCATACTGAATAAGTATGGCAGCAGTGCGGGGACCTAGATAGAGGCTGTCAATGTGTTCTTCTGCCCAGTCCACCATGTTGAAAAAATACTCATTGGAAGAGTGAGGGAATCCTGTTGACTAAGCTCTCAGGGAGTTGGTAAGACCTTGGACTCTTGCAGAGTGTAAGCCTGCAGGAGTTCATTGTGCCAACTCAGGCATTACAATCCGAACTTAGACAAAGATGACAACTGTCTCCCGGTGACTAATCAACTTCGATCTGCACGCTACTGCCCATAGCATCTACAGGAGACCACAGGTCCACACCACAAAGGGCTTTCTTGGTAGTGCTTTGGCATTGTTTTGTTGTTGTTGTTGTTGTTATTGTTGTTGCTGCTGATGCTGTTATTCTTTTTCTTTTTTCTGACTTATTATTTTTCATTTCTCTACTCTATTATTGCAAATCTGTGCAATGCAGGTTTTTTCTTGTCTCAACTGTTCTTATTTTTATGAGAGAGGAAAATAGTCACCTGTTAGCCTGCTGCTGGGTACTCCTGTTTTCCTTTTATTCCTTCATCCTCCCCTGTCTTCCAGTTGGAATCAGTTCCCTGAAGTTAATGCATTTGAATATTCTCTACTATTAGTTTTTTAGGTATTATTATACAAGAGTGAATAAAGTTTCTAGTGTTCCTGCTGTTGTTAGTCTGCTTTGTCTTAAATTTGACTTTTTGGCCTCTTGTATTTACAGTTTCCAGACATCTATGTGGTGGAGTGTGTGTATGATGGAGTTGAGAAAGTTCTTATGTCTCCAAGAACATGCCTGCTTATCATCCAACAGGTTAACCGTGTCTTTTAATATAAAGGTTTCTATTATTTTATATATTTTGCTACCTGGGGACAATACATTTGTAGATTCCTTGCATTGCTTGTTTGTTCCGAGTTTTATGAACAGCATTGGTTAAAGTGCTCTTGGCAGGTGACTTCTTCTGCCACCACTGCACAGTAGGCACAGCGCAGGTACCGTCTCACATCTCCCACCACGTAGGTGAGAGCAGGAGGCCCCTGCTCTGGGTCTCAGCTGAGCCTCATTGCTTCCTGCTGCCTGTGCGATAGCCCACAGCTCTCACAGTGCACAGTTCAGGAGTTATCTGCTCAGTCCAGGGTCTGCCCATCTGATCACAGAGCTCGGAGGTGTCTGGGAGGATGACCAGGGAAGGAAGCCCTCTTGTGGTGACTCTGGCTCTTCATTTCTATCCACAGATTTCCCTGGATGCAGTCCCCAGATTCCTGGGCCAATCTCTAATTGCTCCACATTGGCATCTATTGAACGACTCTGAGTGTTAACCAACAGATCAGCTTCCTTCTCATGTGTGATGTCTGAAAGTGAGGTGCTTTTCTCTAGCAGATTTTAGGAGTGTTACATTGAAGAGCTCTGATGAAATCGCACTGCCTTCCTCATATCTGCTCTCATTGTCAGTGAGTGATAAGGCAAATGTACAGAGAGGAAAGAGGTTTGGCTTTTACGAGGACTAGAACATAAAAAATTACTTGTGACTACAGACAAAGGAGAACTAATTCTCACTGTAGAAAGCTGCGAATGGTGTTCTGACTCAGTATATGTTTGGTACATTGTATAACACTTTTACTGAGAGTGGAGTCCTATAAATTAGGTCACAGTGATGTTGAAGGGATAGTTTCTTGGGGGCACAGACACCAGGGATCAGCAACCATGTGTGTAAAGATGGAACATTTTGGTGGCAGAATACCTGGAGAGATCAAACTGCACCTGCACGTTAAGTAGTCTTGAGGAGTCACACAGTCTGGGAAAGAGGCACTCCCATGCACAAGGGCCACCAGGGCTTTCTCTGAGAGCCACAGAACTAGTGAAGAAGCATGCATTCTTTCTTTAGACAGAAGGGAGACGCATGATGCCTTATGGGCAGCAGCTGGGGTGAGTGCCTCCAACTAGGTGTTCAAGAGAAACAGCCATCCTGAGCTGGAAGTGAAAGATCAAGTCTGATGCCAAAGGATAGACAAGAAGCTAGCCCAGCCAGTCAGAGGGATTGAGAGAATATCAGAGGAACTGGTCCATCCTGAATTCCTGCACCTCTCCCCTCACTCCTGACCCAGGGAATTCACTATCTCAGGAAGGACTGATTGGAAAGAGAGAGAGCCAGCCTTCAGTGACAGACACACAGCCTTGTGATTATCTTCTCCAGGTCTAGGGACTCAAAGAAAACAAAATCAGTGCGGTGGAATTCCATTGCCACACACCTGTACAACCACTTCCAGGCTTGCGGGCAGTGCCACAGTGCATCAGTGGGGAAGAGGTTTCTTCAGTACGGAAGATGAACATGATGATGATGACGATGATGGTGATGACGACAAGGATAAGGGTGGCAGTGGTGTGGTGTGGTGCGGCGGCTCCCAGATTCACTAGGAGGAGTGCTGTGAATGGAGTCACAACTGCCCCCACCCCCCGCACAGTCGGTGGGGACAGCAACTTCTAGCTGAAGAGACGGAGGGAAAGGAAACCCAGTTTTAGGGTGACAACCCAGAGCACAGGTAGACAGCCCCAGAACACAACCACGAGAGAAGGAGCTGTATCCGTGTGAGAGAATGGGGGCCAGAATTCTTGCTGCTTTTCTGGGCTGGGCTCAGAGAGTTGTAGTAGGAGAGCCTGAAAACAGCTCTTGGCCAGAGGCACCTGGCCCAATAATGAGGGGAGAGAAGACACAGAGACTCAGGTGACATTCAGTCCCAGATCGACTTAGGTAACCAGAACCATGCAGGTTTTCAGAAACACCTGCAGCTCAGGAACATGAACCCTGTGACAAGGGTTGCACTGTCTTCATGAGGACATGATAGTCTGGACCACAGACAGGCTGGGAGGCTGCAGGGAACCAGCCAGGATGTCAGTGTAGACCGCTGTGTGGATGCTCAGGGTTGACGCCCTCAGATCCGTGTGGAGATTTTAATGTTCATTTCCATTGTTACTGTAAGCTTGCTGGCTTGTTGGGCGTGGCTCACCCTGTTTTCATCTTTTCTGTTTCTCTTTTGTTTTATATTATTTTATATTATTATATATTACCCCTCTCTTTCAGCTCTTCTTTGTATTGGCTGAGGATTATAATTAAGTTTCAAGGGTTTCCTCTTTGATCTCTCCCATATTTTAGCACTTCTCCCTGTGTCTTCCACTCTCTGAGACCTCCTTAGTGCCTCTCTAGTCCTCACTATCTCTCCCTCCTTGCCACTCAACTCCTCCTCACCATCTGTCTCATGGAATATGTGCAGCAGGAGACTGAAGAGGTAGGCGCATTGGGAACAGGAAGTAACCAGTGCTGCAGATGAAACAGTACCATGTGACACCATTCAAGGTGTCCCTTAGCAAAAATAAGCCTAGACATGTAAGAGAAAATTAACCACAGACATGGGAACAGGCACCAACAATCTTACAATTTCCCTTCATCTCTGCATTTCAATGCACCTGCTCAGTCATCCTGCCTGCAAAAATATTCTTCCAAGTTCCTTCAACATGAGCCTTTACTCCACCATAAAATAAGTCCAACCGATTGACTTCTTGTCTCATTTTATTTACATTTCTTTGACTCACCCGTCTTGCTCTTTACACCTCCCTTCTTTACACCAAACCCCTGTGCCCCAGACGAACCTCAGAGCTCAGTGAAATGTACTCCCTGAAGGGTATTTTCAGTTGCTAAAAGAGTTAGACAGATTTTACTGTTTATTCTTGATGCAGCCTGGATTCTGTTGTTACTGTGGACATTCTCTGCTCACAGCAGTGACAGTGTCCAACCCAAATACATCCAGCTGGTGCAGTGGGTAGAGAATATCTCCAGACAAACAAACCAAGGTCACATCCCTAGTGAAATGATCCTCATGTCAGCACCAATATCCCACCACTCTACTTGATCGAAAACGCAAGACAGAATTACAGGAGCGTGAGTAAGGAAGTTATGCAGGATTCCCACAACCACACCCAATTCTCCAGATGCAGATGACAGTTGCTCTGATGAAAGGAAAGCAAACGCCACATGGCTGAGCTGTGCACAAAGATTTCAATGTAAAAAATAAAAAAGAAAAGAAAAGAAAAATATTTGGCAATATCAGAGAGGACATAACCCAATGTTCCGAGGTGGATACGAGCAAAATACATGAAAATTTGTGAGAACTGACCGCCATGGTTCAATACATGAATGACAAGCTTACTGAAGATGCAGAATGCACAACGTGGTGCAGCAGGAAGGGGAGATGTTCGCGCTGCGGAGAGCGGGGTCCAGCCTCCTGCTCTCACCCAGGACCGCGCTGCGGAGAGCGGGGTCCAGCCTCCTGCTCTCACCCAGGACCGCGCTGCGGAGAGCGGGGTCCAGCCTCCTGCTCTCACCCAGCACCGCGCTGCGGAGAGCGGGGTCCAGCCTCCTGCTCTCACCCAGGACCGCGCACGAGTGGAGGCCACGTCGACTCAGCCAAGAGCGGTGGGGAAGAGCGGAGCGGCGAGTGCTCACGTGAGCAGGGTCCTGCCAGTGAGCGAACCAGGCTTCCCAGCAGGAACAGGTCATAGATGCCTGGCAATAATTCCCCCTCAGCTTAATATCTGCCTCAGTAGAAGTTTTCTGCATGAGTCAAACTCTCCTCACCTCGCTATTGTTTTGCCATCCAAGACCTTACAGCATCATGGACCACTGAGACCTTCACTGTGAACAGTCGCGTGGGAGTAGATTTGTTCGCACAGACCCGTGGTAGCTCTTCAGAAAGGCATTTTGTGCTAAGAGGCAGACTCAGAGTTTTAATATGAAAAGCAGGTTAGGAAGCTGCTGCTCTCTCAGGTTAGCTCCATCAGCTATGTGTGTATTACCACAATCATAATAATAAAGCAAAATATGGGGACAAAAACACTAAATATTTGTTTCGATACTTAAGACCATGGAATTACTTCCCCAAACTTTACCACCAAAATAAGTGTCATTGAATAAAAGAACACAGAGGCACATGCACCAATGAAAAAGATAAGATATCTCATTTAATTTTTGTTCATATGTGCAAAAACAGTAATTAAAAACTGAAAGACAAAGAGTACAGTGTTAAAAAGAAAAATCTATAGTTCATTTATTTAATCTTAAATAAAATGTCTTATTATATCACATGTCCGTGTGGAGATAAAAATAAATCTGTCCTGTAATGTTTGTGATCTGCAGTCCACCACTGAGGAATTTTATCTTCAAACTTTGAGAAATCATTATCTACTTTCCCTCACTGTCTAGCAGGAAGGAGGGAGGCTGGAGCTAAGACACCATGCTCGTTTCCTGTTCAGTGACATGCAGTGTCTCCCCTTCCCCTCAGTGTTGCTGCAACTGTATCCTCTCAAGGTCACATGAAATCGTAATGAAGAATAGGAGAGTTGGTGGATCAGTGCTGTGATCATGGGCTCCAAGACTTTGGCTGGGGCTGAAAAGCTTCCAGAGTATGAGGGCCTTGTGGTCCCGGGGGCACTCTTGCTGCAGCAAGGAGCCCACACTTCTCAGGCCACATTCAAAAGAGGACTAAGACGCCGTGAAGAGCACGAAGCCCAGTGGCTAGGCCAGGATTTCACACCTGAGATATTCCCAGGGTGGGCTGGAGGGGCTGCGTGGCCAGGGGTGGGTTGCTGGGCTTTCCTATCACTGCTACCTCCTGCCTAGGATTCTGCTCTTTCCTGTGCGGCCCAAGGAGGTTGCTCTGCACTGTCCCAGTCACATCAGAAGGAGAAAGGGGAGGGTAACTTGGCTAAGTAAGTGCCCGTATAATGAGACGGTCTAGGCTTGTTCCCTGACTTCCTTGTCTTGTTCTAGGAAGTTCAAGCTAGGACAGGGAATATTCATCACTGTGCGCTCATGTCAGTCAGACTTCAGGGCTGAACCTGAAGCATATATTGTTAGGTGATCTTGTCCACAAAGGTGAACAAGTCAGATTATTGGAACTGGTGAAGTTGTACATAGATAGATCAAATTGGAACACAAAATCACAGTCCAGTACAAACGTCACATTAGGTGTTCATCTCACATATACAATATTATTTGCATACAACCTCATCATTTTATCATCTGTAATTATTTGTATCTAAAATTAATAGTCTTCAAACTATCCAAGCACATGTAAAACTATGCTTTATTTCTACACTCATATACTTTCCTTTTGGTATATTCTATTCGTTTATAAAGTTTAAAATGATATTTCACATAACCATTGACTATTTTAGCAATAAAAAGTTCTTGAGAAAACATTCAGAGAATAAAA
>PVIR01045813.1:0-10550 GCA_004026965.1 Petromus typicus
CTTTCCCCTTCCCTCCCCGCCCCCCACGCCCCGATACCAGGGATCAAATTTGGGCCCTGTGCTTACCAGGTAGACTACATACTATTTAAACTAATTCCCCAGCCCTGTATGTTTTTTTTTTTTTTTTTTTTTCTCACACTCATCAGACCAGCTGCAAGATGCTCCTCAGAGAAAGCAGCAGCAGACAGGGCCCATGGATCTTAGCCCAGTAGTTCCCTCACTGGAGCGCCTACGTTGCTCTCCTTAGAGTTCACACTTGCTTTGTGCAACTACCACCCTCTGTTACGTCAGTGACCCTCTTATCCTTTCAGCTTTCCACACTTGTGTGCCTGCATTCATCTCTGCCATAGCCAGGTAGTTTCTCTTTGACTGTGTCCTGACTGGCGCTCTGTGGGGCTCTCTGCATGCTAACCTCTGGTAGTCCTCTGACACATTTGCCATTTAGAAATTTGTATCTTTTAGTTACACCCAGAATGATGGGAGGCGCCTGTGGTGCAGAGATATTATCTAAGTCTCGGAGTACTGGCTCACTATTGACTACCTGCTTGTGCTTGGGATGGGGGGGCTCTAAAGAGAGTGCTAAGTTTGAGCCTTCGGACTGACACAGGGGCTTGGATTATGCATAAGAACTGTTAGAGGGATACTTTAAAGAGGCATGTCTTCTGATGCCTCATGATACTAATAGATAGTTTAACATTTTTCTCATAATAATTCCAAAATATAGTGAAGTGGCTATGCTGAAGTATGAAAAGTTCCCCCATCACTTGACATGTTTGAATTGAATCTGCTATTAGGGAAAGGATTCTTTTCACTAAGTGGAAGTTTAGATTTCTTCCAATTCCACAAGTCTTTCATGTTTGTATACATTATTTCATTAATCCACCAGAATTAGCATCTCAATGTAACTTTTTTTTCAAGTTCAGAACAAATAAATAATGTTGGTACCAAACAAAACCTGGAGGTGATGATAGAATCAAATTAAAAATCTTAGCTTACTTAGAAATAAATGAGTTAATGAATACTACATTCCTTATGAAAATCAATGGAATAAAAATCAATAATTATTTAGAAGAAAATGTATAGCTGCATGTATTTTACTAGGAAAAACTTTTTTTTTTCCAGATAAGGTCTCATTATGTAGTTTGGGACGGCCTTGAACTCTGTATGTAACTCAGCTTGGCCTTGAACTTGTGGTGATCCTCCTGCCTCATCCTTCCAAGGATGCTTCCATTCTTGAAAGCACCTGGGTTATATAAGAAGCTATACAAGAGAAATAAAAGCATATCTAAGTCATGTAAAAATGTGAAAAAATAGAGAAGAGAATATGCAAAAATATAGACTGGGTCAGTAAAATTATTAAGAGTTATAAAATAACAGGGCCACACAGCTCCCAGGGTCTCTGTGGAGCCCTCTCCCCTCAGGCTGCCATTCTCTGGCCAGGACTGCAGGTAGAACATGGGTGATACTGCCCAATGACTTCACCATTTACAGACTCATTTTCCCCATTTAATAGCACCCCCCTGTATCACAGATCTGCTTAAGTATAAAGCAATAATAATAACAGAACATTGTCCAAGCTAAGCATACTACTAGTAGGTGAGTAAACATAGAACTTTGCTATAATTACTAGAAGTAGATGAATGGAGAAGGAATGAAAAGAGGCAAAAACTTAGAGAAGCTATTTCCAGGGATTAATACGCCAACTTCTAGTTAATAAGTTGCTGGGCAACTCCTCTAGTTCCAGTTGCTGGAAATAGCTTGGAGAAGCTATTCCCAGGGATTAATACACCAACTTCTAGTTAATAAGTTGCTCACACCTGCTCCATACATTCTATCACCATCAATGACCTTTTATATTGCCTTCTGTTCCCCTTCAGTTCTTCATCAAGAATGCAGATTAAAATGTATTCTTATTCCTCGCACTTGAGACAGGAATATTCTTAGTCATGCTATGTTTAAAGTACCAGCCTCTCATGAGTTGAATGAGTATCTGCTACTCAGTTGCTATTTATCTATTGAGATCTAGCATCAGTCACAGATATGAGGAACACAAGCATGAGTAAACCCAGCATTAGATGTCAGGCAGTTTTACATCTTCCAAGGGAGATGACATGTGTACAAAGACCTCTGATGCTAGGGAGGATGTACTGATTGACAAGAAAATAGGAATCCAGAGACAGAGCCGTTTCTGGCTGAGGAAAGTGGCAGAGGGATGAGAAAGTTTTCTTGAAGGATGGAGAGGCATTTGTCTTCAGAGATGAGAAAATTGAGAGAGTGAAGGTTCGGGAATAAAGAATTCAACATAAGCAAGTGTGGATTGGAGACAGGTGCTTGTCTGAGGAACAGTTGTGTTACTGGCACATTTGGGCTTGAGTTTATCAGAGATAAGAAATAAATGCACATTGTGTTAGTTAATTATAATCTTTCCCAATACAAAGGTTAGGAGAAAGAACTAATAAACTATGACTGTCAAACTATTTTAAGTACTAGAGTAAGTACTTACACATTTTATTAGTCCCAATATCCATAAAAAGTTAGACATATGAAAAATTTACCATATCCTTCCTTTGCTGGGAAAATACTTTTGCATTTTTTTCTAAGACAAATAAAATATTATTCTTTTCTCATTTCTGCTGGAAAAATAGCCGCTGAGTACAAATGCTATGTTGCATGCCTATGATCTTGGGATAAAACTGTTTTGTGGTAATGATAAATGGTATTATGTACACATGTTCATGTTTGCATGGACTGGAGCATGTCAAAACTATCTGGGATTCAAACTAATAAGGGACTTCAAAAGAAATCAAGAAGTGGCCCAGAGTAAACAAGAATACCTGACTCACATTTGTGCACAAGATTCCCTTTCTGTGGTGGGCAAGACTCACAAAGAGTTGCTGCAGGGACTCATTCATGTAATTTTGAACAATAGCTAAAACCAATACTTCTTGACACTAGCTAAAATCACTGTTTTGAGAAACCACAAAATAGTACAAAGTGCAGTTTGTTAATTGGCAAACAAAGAAATGTAGGAAACAGCATGAAGAGGTCTATAATCACTTTAGAAAAATAGTGATTATGGTGGTAAGTAAAGTATTTCCAGGGAAATCAGTTTTCATAAGAGAAAGCCATTTCCACTGTTCTCCACAATTTCTACTTTTTGATCCTCTCAGAGAACCTATTGTGTTTTTGTTTCCTTACAGAATTGAGATTCAGTGTGTGGTTGTAAAATGAGACAAGACAAAATATACTCTCTTGGAAGTCAGGAGACCTAGCATCTACTCTCCGATTTCAGATGGCTTCTCAATTAAATTCATTCTGTGGCCCTTTAATTCTGCCTCACAGTAAGGTAGGCGGTCCGCAGTAATGATCTTCAAATTGGAATGTAGAAGAAAATCCACTGAAAGGTAGAAGGAGATATGAAAACTTCATAATTTAAACCAGCATTTTTGTATATTCTGATGTAAATTACTATCTTTGTGGTGAACAAATTAACATATGCATATAGTGCATGATAGAGTTACTTTATTTATTTTTTGCCAAAAAAAGCCTATGCAAATACTGCTCCAGATAACCTCAAAGCACCTTCCAGTTTTAAATGTCCACAACATACACGGCTCAGGTTTTGCACTACTTCAAGGCCGACGGTCTGCAAAGACAGATGGGAGAATTTCATGCAGACCCATGCTGACTTTCTGTCAAATGGATTATTTACCATCCTCTTCAGCCCAGTTTGCCTTCCGGGTTGTGTCCACTTCCTTCCTCTTTGTCCCTGACCCACAACAGTGCCCAGAAGACATCTGGGGATCGAATGCACATTTGTCAAGGAAATTAATTTCTCTTTTAAAATATATATATTTGCTTCAAGAAGAGAACATGGGGAGATTTTTGACCCTTACATATAAATAGCTGTTTATATGGATTGATTAGTAAGGTCCCTTTTCTTCTTATATTTGAATGTCCTGTTCCAGACTATTGTCATTTACAGTCTGTTACGGAGAACATGATTACATAGATTTTTTCTCATTAAAAGTTTATGAAACCTTCAGATGCAGAAGCAGGAAAACAAACATCTGTCACATGCAGCATGATTTTCTTTGACATTAAATGCAGACTTGAGGGGTTTCTAAGGCTGGAGAATATTGTGTTTTTAGACAGGAAATATTGATTATATCATCAGAACACAGAAAGAGAGTAAGAAAGGAAAAAATGTATCTTGCTCTCAGACGGGACTCTGAGGGGCTCTAAGGTTGATGGGTTATTTTTCCACGCCACACTTTTATTTATTCTTGATCTAGTGAAAAGAGACATTGCTGACAGGTTTCCTACCATCTCTGAAAGTGACCCTGGAACAGAGAAGTCAAAGATTTAAAGAAATGGAAAACTCCTTTTGGGACTATGAAAGAATCCAAGTTTCCAAAGAGTACAATTATTGTCTAGTTCACCATATTTGGCAACTTGATAGGTGGCAGTCATGAGTTTATGAAATATAAGGACATAAACAGAGGAAATAGTATGAACCCATGCTCTTATTTTTAGCTTCTTTTATTCAGACTGTACACATAGATTTAAATGTGCTTTATATCTATGTGTGTGAATATTATAAAATTCCACCTAACACTAAAAATTTGTGCTAATATTGTAACAAGTACTTATAAAAGGTAATCTGAGATCTGCAGAAGAGTGAAACTATGTTTCATTTAGACTCCTGTCATTCATTTCACCCTAAATTTTAGGACCCGGAAGGCAAAGTGTCCTTGACTTTACATTTCTTTGGGATCCACTAACATGTTCTCATCAAGTAGTCACCTGCTTCACCCCAGTGTGCAGCTCAGCTTCCTGCTGGCCCTTTCCCTGTGGATGTGCACACTTGTAGAACATCCCCAAGGCCCTTGAATGAACCAGTTCTTGGGCCTCTTCCTACTGCAGTTATTCCTTCACTCGTATTCCCAAGTTGATTGAGTTGATTTAAAGACCCAGGAATTATCTCTGACTTCCTTCTCTATGTACTTGTACATTAGCTATTTATGTCATCTGACAAGCTTTCATATGGTTGTGCAGAATTTAGTTGCTAAAAAAGGAAAAACTTTGGTTTTCCTTCTGGCACCATAAAGAGATGTTAAATAATAGCTGAAAACACTTATAGTGAAGGGGTAAGTTTGTCCACTTCGTTAGCTACATATGCATGTTGGTAGAATATTGAAATGAAGTGCAGTTTGGTTTAAGGGAGTGCAGGTGTGAGTTAATGAGTTATTACAGGAAGAGCTGTACTTGCACCTGTGTTTATGAGATGCTTTCATTGCATGTTTGCTCTGGGTTCAGTGTGCTGGTTAACTAATCCCCTCGAGGACCTGGGTGCCTATTTCTACAGGCTAATATTTTGAGCTTCTACTTTTATTTTGTCTTGATAAGCACTCTGCACCTCATGTGTTGGTGAATTGTTGGGTAAGTTGGATTCGCATGGTCTTATTAGTATAGAAGCAAGGGCAGTTTTAAGATAAGAGATGTTTCCTGACAACATGTACTTAGAAGCTGAAACTGGCTAAGTTTGTTTTGAGAAACAATTCAAATTAATTCCTCTCCTGGCATCTTATGGTATTTAGGGAGCTCCAGACATATTTCCCATCCACTCATGCAGCATGTCAGTGGTGAGCCAAGTGGAATACTTTCACTTCTGAACTGAAAACCTTTTTAAGAGTTTTTGCCAATCTGAGAGACGATGGAGATCAGAAGTAATGAGCCAATTTCTTACACAGATCAAGCTGAAGTTCCAGTATATTCAGTGATGGTCATTTCATTTGAAAATCATCTTTCTTCCTTCTCTTTACTAAAAAGATTTTCCCAGTTGCCCTTCTTCTGACTGCTTACTTAGTGCACAAAATCCTTTGATGAACAAACCTGACAGATGTGCAGGTCTGAGCTTCCATGTGTCAGCTCTTCCTAATCTTGACAGTGGAATTGAGCCTTTGTGACTGCTGAGCAGTGAGAGGACAGGCCTGGGCAATGGGATTGAGGGAACTTTACTGCTCATGTTGCGATCAACAAGTGTGTACTGATGGCTTCCTTATCTTGGACATCTTGGTCAATTTTCTAGGGGAGGGGCTAGAATGTTACTTGTTTTTATCTTTCTATATTTAAATATTTTTCAGTCTTTTACTTTCTAGAATCAGATTATTTTCTTAGATGGAAATCATTCTAAGCTGAGTAAATAGCTGCTTATATTGTCTAACATTTTGTATGAGAAAATGAGCCATTGTAATGACCCTGTTCCCTTGCTTTGTCTCCAATGCACCTGAAATAGGCCCCCAAAAATCTAAAAATGGAAACTTTGTCCATTGTGGGAGTGTCTGGACATAGGGAAATCATTAGTGGTATAAGTGTTAATTAGAAGTCTTATTCCTTGGGTATTTAATGGCAGCCTAAAGTTTGCTTGTGACAGAACCCTGACCCCTAAAGTCTTATCTGGGAAATAGATTATAAAAATGAGTTTTCAGGTAACCTGTCCAACTGTGTTTGTTGATTTCTTTAGAGACTGAAAAGCAGCTTCTGTGACAACATTCCATCCTATTTGAGATTATGCTACACACAATATGGCTGAATTATTTTCAATATTCCATTTAAAATAATGAGCCAGTAACCTAATGAATTTTAGAAAATAGGTCTCTGGACAAGAAAAATTCTACCTGATCAGAAATCAAGAAGGCAGTTATACCAGGAAAGCCATGGGGAGAATATCTGAAGGTCATGCATTCACTCAAAAGTTACATTCTATGTTATTATTCTGTCTATTATTTTCTATTGTTCTGTATCTATTATTTTCCATTTTCCACCTTAGCAGGAAAGAAAATGAGATACCATTAATACAAAGACTTATTCCAGTCCCCAGAAGTCATCTGAAGATCCAGAAACCCACAGTGCTGCAGACACATTTAGGTATATTCCTTTCTCTCAGGCTCTGCCAGCTTGTAAGGGGTACCTAAAGTCCAATTTATGAACATCCTATCATCCCTTGGAAAGTCTTCTTGCTTGCATTTTCTAATTTACCCTGTCTTCCTGGATAAAAAAATTTTCTCCAACTGTACTTGTATATTTCCAATAGCAGAAAATCAGACTGCTGGGTAACAGAAATGCCAACTTTCATTTACATGTCTAAAAGCCACTTGTTTCCAGGAAGCCACATTTTTCTGTCTGACTAGTGAACATTTGCAGGTGCAGTTACCAAGAGACCAAGATAAGGGGGCTGTAAATGTGGTCCTTGAAGTGAAATATGATCAAAATAAATCAAATGATCATCATCAAATTAGTATCAACTAAAAATGAAAGTGGAGATGTGGTGATGAGTGAATCCTCCACTACTGAAGTGTTCATAATGAATCTGCTAAGAAGCTCAGATGACAAGGTGAATTTGCTGTGCAAACTCTCTTCCAGCTTGATTCTTTTGTCTTCCTCTAAGTCTACACCTGGTGGAAGATGGTCCCAGGTATCCTTGGCTACAGGCTGTGCTGTCACTGAACCTCACTGTCTTTCTGACCTATTATCAGGTTATGCTGTTTCTTTTCTTAAAATAGCATGTGAGTTCATTTCAGATGTCCATTTTTGAATTGGGTCTTTACATTTGGGTGGGATGATTTTTTTGAGCTCTTTGTATATTCTAGATAGTAGCCCTTTGAGGAACAGCTGGTCAAGATTTTTTTCCCACATTGTTGGTTGCCTTTTTGCTCTGTTGGTGGTTTCCTTTGCTGTGAAGAAGTTTTTTTAAAAAAATGAGGTCCCATTTGTTGATTTCTTCAGCCAATTCCTGTGCTTCAGAAGTTTTGTTCATGAGGCCTTTCCCTAAGCCAATGTCTTCAAGTGTTTTACCTAACCTGTTTTGCAGCAGGTTTAGAGAGTCTGGTTTAATATTTAGGTCTCTTATCCACTTTGATTTTAGCTTGTTACATGGTGAAAGAGTTAGATATTTTCAGAGGAAGAAGTAAGAGCAGCTAAGAAGCATATGAAGAAATGCTCAATGACATTAGTCATTCGAGAGACGCAGATGAAAACAACACTGAGATTTTGTCTCACTCCACATAGAATGGCTGCCATTTCATATTCAGCCATCAGCAAATGTTGGTGAGGCTGAGGAGAAGAAGGAACCCTTCTCCACTGTTGGTGGGACTGTAGACTAGTACAACCCCTATGGAGATCAGTTTGGAGATTCCTCAAAAAGCGAGGATTGCAGGTCCCATTTGACCTGGCCATTGCCCTGCTAGGTATATACACACAAGAATTAAAAGGCTCATATCACAGTGACATATGTGCACCTATGTTTATAGCACCTATGTTTATTGCTACATCTTGGAAACAACCCAAGTGTCCATCAACTGGAGACTGGATAAAAAAGCTGTGGTTCTTCTACAGAATGGAGTATTACTCTGCCATAAAAATGATAAGTTTGAATCATTTCTACTTAAATGGACATACCTTGAGGATATCCTCATAAGTAAAATAAATAGGGCACAGATAGGTACATATCGCATCTTTTCTCTGGTATGAGAAAATAAAGATGTAAATGAGTCCTAGCATTGTATTTTATATATTGTGAAATAGAAAATGCTCAAAGTAAAATAGGGTGAAGAGGGAAAATAATGAGATTATAACAAAAAAGAAAGGAAACAAATTTTATGTATATAGGGGACAGTAGGGTGGGCAGGGCTATGGGAAAAAATGAGAATTAAGTTGTTTTTTATAATGGTATAAATCCTTATTATGGAGTGCAATCATGATGTGTATATGTAATGTACCAATAAAGATTTTAAAAAAATAGCACATGAGTTATTTTCCTCCTCATATCATTTAGGTTTCTTGGTTTGTCAGCAACTTAAGCCAATTCCATCCAACATCAACAGAAAGGAAGTTTTGGAAGGAAAGAATGACAGCTTCCAGAATCTGGTGGCAAGGATAGAAAGTCTGAATAGGGCTCTACTACTGAAAGAACAAATATCAGCCTCTACACATCTTCCCACAGTTTCACACCTAAGGGAAAGAGCGTGTAGTTGACATGGCTTCAGTGGTCTGCATCTCTTTAGTAGTGAAGGGTGAGGCAATCAACTGTCATTCATGTGTGCATGCGTGTGCATGTGTGTGAGGGTCCCTAAGAAACATCAGGCTGTTTCATTGTGACAGTGAAAGTGAGAGATCTGGGGACCCCAAACCAATTCAGATCCACCACATTCCTCTGGATGTGGCAATTCTTATGTCTATGTGTCTTTATTCCTAACTTAATAGCTGGAAAAATGATTATAGATTAATATAATATATGGTAGGTGCATCACTTAGGCTTGGTATAAGTCTGCTCTAGAATTTCCTGACCATCCAATACAAAGGAACTCCAGAGACACTGCCAGGAGTGTAAACACTTATTGCTGCCCTGTAAATTAGTTTCTACCTTACAAAGCAGAATATTGTTCAGATTTGGGACATTTTTTTCCTTTTGTTGATCTAGAATAATTCATTGAGCTGCTTAAAAAATATGTCTTGAGTGCCTAGGATGCTTCGGTCCCATTGTTGGCACCAATAAATCCCTCACAGACCTAACAGTCCATCCTGACTCTTACCCATCAACCCCAGTTCCATATATCAGTACTGGTCCTGTATTTAACAACTACAGAGAACAAACATAAGCCTAGATGTATGCATGCAAACAATAACCAGTTTGGAACTATAATGAAAGAAGTTCCTACTCATTATTTCTCAAATATAAAGTAGTTAAAAAGATCCTTGAGCAATTTTTAGGTTTAGTGTGAACACAACTATAAAAATTTATCAAGAGTCATAAGGTATGACTCAAATAAATGAAGAGACATAACATCCCTGGTTTGGCAGAGTCAGTGTTATAAAAATATCACTTGCTTTCAAATTAACCTAAAAATGTAATGCATCCCTAATCATAATCCCAAAGTGATTTTATGTTTGGAAAAGTTATTAGCAAATTTATTTTCAAGCCCATCTGGAATAATAAATATGAGAATATAGAAGGTTTTGAAAATGCAGAAAGGTGTGAGAGAATGATCTACTAGATGTTAAAATGAACTGAGAAGCTGAAATAATTACAGCAGTGAAGATCAAAAGCTCAGGGGAACAAGAGAAATCCCGGAACATACATATACATACACCTGTACACACTTGAAATTCACAGATAAGGGTTGATGATTGTTTGGACAAATGGCTTTCCATCTGGGAAGAAAATCAAATCCCTATTATGCCCACGTTCATATCATAACAAATTCTGTTGGACTGTGATGCAAAATTAAAATCAGACAATCTAGAAGGTAAAATTAATCATATAATAATTGAAAGAGTTTATACCTACCATGGTCCCTGACCATCCAACCAAGTAGCATATGTAAAAGATAAGTATAGATTGGAGAATATTGATAGTCCATATAAAAATCACAAGGTTAATTTTCTTAGCAGATAAACAGAAACTAGAATACAATATTACAAAGACAAGCATTTGAACGGAGGAAAAAAAGGAGAGAGGGCACAAACAAGTACTTGACCAAAGAAGAAAC
>PVIR01045814.1:0-10492 GCA_004026965.1 Petromus typicus
AAAAAACCTAAAAAAAAAAAAAAAAAAAACTAAAATTATTGTGTTAACACATTAAGCATTAAAAACAATAACATGTCTTTACAAACATCTACCCATGCTGACAGTAACTCAAAATATACTTTACCTCTTCTCTCTACCTTAAAATACAGTATAATCAAGATCAAAATGCATCCATCAACCTCACTACCTCTCCCCATTTACTTTCCTTTCCCTCCGCTTTCTATGCCTTAAACATTTTCTTTTGATTTTACAACTATTTTACATTATGATTCTCACTCACACTTTGAATTTCTCAGACCAGAGAAAGTATTCACCATTTATATGGGTGTCCTATTTATTTCACGTCAAAGTATGATATCAAGGTGCACTCATTAGGCAATATCTGTCCTGAGTTTATCATTCTTTTTGGCTGCACAATCCTCCATTTTATTTTTTTCATGCAGTCATGCCTTGATGGGCATTTGAGTTGTTTCCAGGATCTGGCTGTTATAAACAAGCCTGTTATATACATGGGCATGCTTATGTTGCTGTGGTATGATGTTGTTTGGGAGCCGAGGATAACTTACTCGGATTTCAGACATACTGACTGGGACTTACTTACTTGAATTTGAGGATATCTTCTCTGCTCTGGTGGATCAATTACTGGGATTATTGTGGACACCTGCTCTATTCTGTGGGATTTTAAACTACAAGAATTACTGCACTAGGATTTTTGGCCTGGGGATTTACTGAGATTAAGGATGTCTTCCCTGCCTGATATAATCTTCAACTACAGGGATTATTGTGGGACTGCTTTGCCTATGCATGCTAGGATTATGGGTTGAAGGCTTGGTACCAAATAAAGATGAGGTGAGCTTGGGTTATGGGTTCTTTTGCTCCCCTTTCTGCTGCTGCAGTATTTGGCTTTTGGCTGTCACTGCTCAGATTAGCAAGAGTCAAGCCTGAGTTCAACCTTTTTTCCTCAAGGTTCTGACTTTGTTACTTGTTGATTATTAATCCTTTAACTATCCGGGGACTGGAGTTCACCACAAGTGGTTCTGGTTGAGTCCTCCTCACAGGACTCCCATATGATGCTTTTAATTCTTTTGAAAATATGCCCAGCAAGGAGATAGCAGGATAAACTAGGACTTTTAATCATAGTTTTTTGAGGACTCTCCACACTGATTTCCTCTGGGGATGATGTTTATACTCCCACCAAAAATTCAGAAAGGTACCTTTTTCCCCACAACCTTATCAGGATTTGTTATTAGGTGATTTCTTCTTAGCAGTCATTCTTTCAGGAATGAAGTGGAATCTCAGTGTTTTCATTTGCATCTCTTGAATGACCAGTGATGTTGAACACTTTTTCATATGTTTATTTGCTAATTTTATTTTATCTGAAAAATGTCTGCTTATTCCAGATATTCCTTTTTGGACTGAATCTTAAAACTTGGAGGTCTAATGCATTTAAAGTCATAGTAGAGTTTTATCTGAAGAAGAGTTCGTAAAAATTGTTCCCATATTGTGGGTTGGCTCTTCACTTTGTTGGTGCTTCCCCCTGCTGTCCAGAAGCTTTGTAATAGCAATAAATCCCAGGCGCTGATTCTTAGTACTAAGTCATAAGTGATTGAGTTTTCGTTCATGAGTTTTTTTTTATGACTGTGTCTTCAAGAATTCTATCTCACTTGTTTTCCAATAGATATAGGATTTCTGTTTTGATATTTAGACATGTAATCTATTTAGATTTTAGTTTAGTACACGGTGGGAGATATGTTTCTATTTTTAGTCTTTGGGAAGTTGGGATCCAATTTTTCAGGTGCCATTTATTAAAGAGGCTGTCTTTTTTCTGGAAAAGATGTTTGACTACTTTGTTGAAGATGAGGGAGCATAGTGCATCTGGAGTTGTTTGTCTCTTCTAACCCATCCCACTGAGCATCAAGTCTGTTTCTTCACCAGTACCATGCTGTTTTTATCACACTTGGTAGTATAGAAGGTATGAGATACATCCCGGCTTACCTCCATTGACTAAAATTGCTTTTTATATACTAGGTCCTTTCTGGTTTCAAATTATTTTTTAGGACATTTTCTCTAATGCAGTGAAATATGCTGTTGGAATTTCAATCAGGATTGCACTAAATCTATATAGCAGTTTTGAAAGAATGGCCATTTTCAGTATATTGGTTCAGGAACAAGGGATTCCTTTCAATTTCCTAGTAGCCTCTTCAATCTCTTTTCTAAAAAGTAGTATAACTTTCAGAGTATAAGTCTTTTATTTCTTTCTTTAGATTAATTCCTAGGTATTTCTTTTTTTTTTTTTTTCAGATGCTATTGCAAAAAGAATTGTTTCCACAATTTCTTTCTCAGTAAGTCTGTGGTTTGTATAGAAGAAGGCTATTGATTTTTTGGAGTTGACCTTGTATCCAGCAACTCCACTGAGTCTAGTTGTAAAAATTTTTATAGAATTATTTTGATGCAGTTTTGGGGGTCTTCTATATAGAGTATCAAGTTGGCCACAAACAATGACAATTTACCTTCTTCTTTTCTTATCTGTATTCCTTTTATTCTTTTTCCTGTCTGAATTTTATTACTAGTATTTAAAGAACTACATTGAATTAGAGTGGTGATAGTGGACATTCTTGCCTTGTTTCTGATTTTAGTGTGAAAGATCTCAGTTTTTGATCACTTAGTGTGAGGCTAATTGTTGATTTTCTTTAGACAGCCTTTATCAGGTTCCCATAAATATCATCTAATTCAATTTTGCGTAGATTTTTCATCATTAATTTTCTACATCTATTGAGATGATCATCTGTTTTTTGACCTTGGCTGGATTGATATAGTATATTATATTTATTGATTTATGTATGTGGAATCAACCTTACACCTCTGACCTCCTTGCTCAGGTTGTATGATCATCTTATTGACTCTCTTTATTCTGTTTGAGAGAATATTATTAAGGATTTTTGCAAGTATGTTCATAAAATAAATTGGCCAATAGTTCTCTTGTTTAGTTGAACTTTCTTTCTCTATTTTCAGAATCAAAGTAATATTTGGTTTCCTAAATAATTTAAGAAGTATTGTTTCTCTTTATATTTAAAGAGTTTGAGATGTAATGGGATTATCTCTTCCTAAATTTCTTGTACAATTCATCAATGAAACCATCAGAACCTGGGCTTTTATTTGCTAGTAAGTTTTTTTGTTTTGTTTTGTTTTTGTTTTTGTTTTTGTTTTGTTTTGGTTTGGTTTTTTTGAAACTGGGTCTCACTTTGTGGTTCAGGCTGGCCCTGAGCTGAGCCTCCAACTCATATCACAGCAATCCTCCTGCCTCTGCCTCCCGAGTGCTGGGATTACAAGCATAAGCCACCACGCCCGGCACTGTGGTATGTGATACTGGTTGCTGCTGGGTGTGAGTCTTCATGCCCAGTATGGTATGTGGTTACCGGGGATCGAACCCAGGTCCTTGCACTTGCAAGACAGGCACCAGAACCACTGAGCTAAATCCCAGCCTGTTAGTAAGTTTTTAATTACATTTTCAATTTAATTGGCTGATGTTAGGTTGCTTGGAATTTTTATGCCTTCTTGGCTCAACTTTATTAATTTTTATGTCTCAGGAAATATGTCTATTTCTTCTCTGATATCTATCTGATTGAAGTACAAATTTTCAAAGTAGAAGGTGATAATCCTCTAGATTTCTGCTTTATCTGTCGTAATTAGACACTTTTCATTAATAATTGTATGGATGTGAACATTCTCTTTCCTATTTTTAATAAAGTTGGCTAAAGATCTGACAATTTTTTTTATTCTTTCAAAGAAGTAGCTTTTTGATTTGTTGATATTTTTATATTCTTCTCTTTGTCTCCATGGCATGAATTTCTGCTCTGATCTTTAAAATTTTCTCATTTATGTGAACTTTGGGTTCAGTATTGGGTTATTTAATTGTACTTGATCTATATTTCTAATACAGGCATTCACTGCTATAAATTTCACTCAGAAGATAGTTTTCATTCTGTCCCATAAGTGTTAGTATGTTTTATTGGTGTTATTATTTGCTCATAGAAGCTCTCTGGTTCCTACTTTAATTAAGCTCTCTGGTTCCTACTTTAATTTAGTCTGTGACCCATTGTTTCTTCAGAATGACCAATTTCCATGTCTTAGTGGACTTCTTCAAATTATTTTATTGATCTCAATTTTCTTCACTGTGTTCTGACAATAACAGGATAATTTCAACTGCTTTACATTTATTTAAACATGGTATATGAACTCGCACGTGGTCTCTTTTGGAAAACAACACTTAATCAGCTGAGAAGAATGTATATTCTGATTTTGTGAGGTGGAAAACTCTGTAAACAGCTATTAAATCCATTTTTTCCAAAAGTTTGGTTCATTTTTGTTGACTTTTTTGTCTAGTTGATCTGTCTGTGACAATTTTAAGTAGTATTTCTTTTGACTGGTCGATTGAAGGCATTAATGTCAATGGTTATAACTGATATATACTGCATTATCCTTGTCTCATTTTCTTGTTATTAGTATTTTGTCTCTTATTTATCCCCTTTTCTATTTAATGGCTTGCCTTTGGTACTGATTTTACTCTGTTAGGTCTTACAGAGTTATGAACCTCAATATGATTTTCTAAAATATTATTTAGAATACTGGGGAGAGTTGGTTTGGTATTCATGAATTTTCTCAGGTGTTCTTCATCATGTCAATATCTTATTTTTTCATTGATTTTAAAAGATAGTTTTGAAGGATACATAAATCTAGGTTTGAAATGGTTTTTCTTTTAGGACTTGATGTACTTCACTTCAGGCTCTCCCTGACTTGAGAGCTGGTGTTAAAAATTCTTCAGAGATTTGGATGTGCTTCCCTTTATATGTCGTTTGTTTCTTTTCTCCAACCACTTTCATTATTTTGTTCCTTTTACCATCAAATATTTTTCCTCTTCTTTGCTTTTCTCTGTCCTTCTTGCTCAGTCCTTCTTTCCCTCTGAACATTTTCTTCCTATTTCACAAAGCCTACCATACATTTTGGACTTCATTTACTCCTTCAATTTCTCATCTTAAAAAATAATCTGGTTGGGGCCGGAGATTTAGCTCAGTGGTTCTGGTGCCTGAGTTGCAAGTGCAAGGGCCCAAGTTCGATTTCCTGGTAACCATATACAACATTGAAGGATGAGGAGACTCACACTCACCAGTAATTTTTGTCTTATTTGAGTTTCTTCTCTTTACTATTTTTTATTATTGCTAGTACCACATACCAACATGCCAGGTATGGTAGCTTACACCTGTAATCACAGCACATAAGAGGCAGAGGCAGGAGAACTGCTGTGAGTTGGAGGTTGAGCTGGGGGCCAGACTGAATTACAAAAGTGAGACTCCCATCAGGATTGCCTTGAATCTGTATAGTAGTTTGGGGAGTATAGCCATTTTGACAATATTGGTTCTTCCTATCCAGGAGCACGGTATGCCTTTCCATTTTTTGATATAATCTTCTATCACCTTTTTTTCAGAGTACTACAGTTTTCAGAGTAGAAGTCTTTCACCTCTTTTGTTAGATTGATTTCTAGATATTTTATTTTTGGGGGTGCTATTGTGAAAGGGATGGACTCACCAATATTTATCTCAGTGAGTCTACTGTTTGTGTATACAAAGGCTATTGATTTTTGAACATTGATCTTGTATCCAGCTATGCGACTAAATTTGGCGATTAGGTCGAGCAGTTTTTTAATAGAGCTTTTAGGATCCTTTAGATAGAGTATCATGCCATCAGCAAATAATGGAAACTTAACTTTTTCTTTTCCTATCTTTATTCCTTTTATTTCTTTATCTTGTCTAATTGTCTGGAACCACAAAAGACCTAGAATAGGAAAAGCAATTCTAAGTAACAGGGACATAGTAGCAGTTATCACAACTCTGGACCTGAAACCATACTATAAAGCCACCATCATGAAAACTGCATGGTACAGGCAAAGTAACAGACCTGAGGATCAATAGAGTAGATTAGAAGATATAGGAAGTACTCCAGATACACTGATCCACCTCATCTTTGACAAAGGAGCCAAAAATCCTCAATGGAGGAAAGGTAGCCTCTTGAACAAATGGTGCTGGAGAAAACCGGGCTTTAACTCGCCAAAGACTAAAGCTAGACCTGGCTCTTGCACTGTGTACAAAGCTAAAATCAAAGTGGATAAAAGACTTAAATATTAAAACAGACACTCTAAACCTGCTGCAAAACAAGTTAGGTAAAATGCTTGAAGACAATGGCTTAGGGAAAGACTTTTTGAAAAAAAGCTCTATAGCACAAGAATTGGCAAAAGAAATCAGCAAATGGGACCTCTTTCTTTTAAAAAGCTTTTGTACATCAAAAGAAACAACCAACAGAGAAAAAAGGCAACCAACAATGTGGGAAAAAGTCTTTACCAGCTGTTCCTCAGACAAATGGGCTGCTATCTAATATATATAAAGAGCTTAAAAGAATCATCCCACCAAAATTTAAAGACCCAATTCAAAAAGGCATCTGAAATGAACAGATACTTTTCAGAGGAAGAAGTAAGAGCAGCTAAGAAGTATATGAAGAAATGCTCAACATCATTAGTCATTCGAGAGATGCAGATGAAAACAACACTGAGATTTCATCTCACTCCACATAGAATGGCTGCCATTTCAGATTCAGCCAACAGTAAATATTGGCGAGGCTGGGGAGAAGAAGGAGCCGTTCTCCACTGTTGGTGGGACTGTAGACTTGTAAAACCCCTGTGGAGATCAGTTTTGAGATTCATCAAAAAGCTAAGATTGAAGGTCCCATTTGACCTGGCCATCAATCTGCTAGGTATGTACACAAAAGAATTAAAAAGACTCATATCACAGTGACATATGTGCACCCATGTTTATAGCAGCCCAGCTTGTGATTGCTACATCTTGGAAACAACCCAAGTGTCCATCAACTGGAGACTGGATAGAAAAGCTGTGGTTCTTCTATAGAATGGAGTATTACTCTGCCATAAAAATGATAAGTTTGAATCATTTCTACTTAAATGGACATACCTTGAGGATATCCTCATAAGTGAAATAAATAGGTCACAGATGTGTAAATATTGCATCTTTTCTCTGGTGTGAGAAAATAAAGATGTAAATAAGTTCTAGGATTGTATGTTATATATTGTGAAACAGAAAATACTCAAAGCGAAATACGATGAAGGGGGAAAAATAATGACATTATAACAAAAAAGAAAGGAAATAAAGTTTATGTATGTTGTGGGTGGGGGTGGTAGAGAGGGTAGGGCTATAGGGAAAAAAATGAAAATTAAGTTGTGTCATATACTGGTACAAATTCTCATTGTTGAGTGCAATCATGATGTGTATATGTAATGTACCAATAAATACTTCAATTAATTTTTAAATAATATATTCTGTAAAGACTGTGTAGCTACATGATGAAATTTTGAGATGTCATGTTTGTATTCATAGTTCAATATGTTCTCTAGTTTCTATTGTAATATCACTTTGACTTATCCTATAGATTATCTATAAGTATACTGTTAATTTTTGAAAAAGCTGGGCATTTCAAGTAGTAATTTACTTACAGTATTTTAACAAAATCTACTATAATCAGAAATATATTCTCTGTTATTTTCTTCTCAATACTTGAAAAGTTAGAATCTAGGTTTTGCCATGTAATTGTTTTCAGTAATCCATCTTTATCAGTGGAAAATAATATGTGATATGAAGTATTTAACAGGATAAACATATTGTTAATGACAACAATTTTACTCATTTAATGGTTACTATTTATGTATATGGTTTCAATTTCAGTTATTAAAAAAATCTGTTTTAAAACATCACATATAAATTAAGTTTGTGATTTTTTTAGTTCTTCACAAAAATTGAGACAATATAGTGTCTTTTAAAACAAAAGAAGCAATTATTGATACAGATACAAAAAAGAAGCAGTAATACATTTGAATCTAACAAAAGTTTGCTCATTCAATGCAATATCCAAAAAAGAGAAGGTAAAAAAAATCAAGTAAAATAAGACAGCATTTATTTATTTATACTGCTCATATATTAATTGCTGAACTAAGAACATTTTTAAAAATTAAAAAAATAAAATTAAAATTAAAAATTAAAAAATTAAAATTAAAAGGAATCTAGCTCAAGTGGTACCACGCCCACCTTGGGTGCAAAGGAGTTGGAATCTGAGGCTCTGTGGATGTGAAGATAACTCATTTTAGGAGTTAGTAAACAATTCTTACATCATGCTTTAATTTTTCAACAGCCATGAAATAATTAGAACTACAAAATGTTGTTGACTTGTATATGTAGTAGTGTTTAATCTATAGTTATTTAAATTATTTTTGCATAATAACCGTGTAATATTTTATAGGCATTTCTGTCTCCACCTCATTTGAACTTTCATGCATTAACTTACCGATTTTCTCTGGCATTACAAAAAACTATATTTTCTTATATTTTCTACTGTAATTCTGGCCAACCACTATTTTATTTATCAGTCAAAGAATTATTGAGATGAACAATTTTTTTTCTTAGTTATAATTTTAGTATATACTATACTTGTTAAAAATAGTATTTTTAAATATAACAGGAGACACGTCCTTAGGAACCATTCCTCTCAACTAGCAAAGCAAGGGGATATATGTATGGTTTTTATAATTTATGACAATATTTTAAAATGTATCAACTAGTTGTGTAAGATCAACATGATTTCTTAATGATTTCTCCATATCCATTATGTAAAATAATTCTAATCCATTAGAGAATTTTATCCAATAATATAAATAATTCACATTCTATCTATACTGATTTTATTCAAATCCAAAATTTAAATGTCATATACACCATTCAAATATTTTCTAATTTTCCATTCCCATTGTGAGGTTGTGTATTAGTTCAGCTGGGCTTCGTTTTAAAATATATAGCATTGAGAATTAAATTGTGTCATATACTATTACAAATTCTCAATGTTCAATGTGATCATGATGGTATATATAAAGTATCAATAAAGAATTGAATTAAAAATACATAGCAATGAATATCAATAGATGATATTTCGCAAATTGAAATACTATTTCATCTGTTACAATTCAAATATTTTATTTGAATTGCTTAATTTTTTGATTGTAGGTTGAATACTACATCATTTTGCAATTATTTATTCTCAAACAATATTAACTATTCCTAATATATCCTTACAGATGTAAAATGTTTCTCCTATATCTTTTTATTCTAACAATATTCTACATTATACTTTTATATCTTTTATTTTGTATTTTCAAAACAATATGATAAACTATAATAAAGATCTTTTTGTCTGTCTTTTCTTGTATATTTTTAGTACAATCACAGATAAAACAGGCTGGGTATATTTAAAAAATCAATGACAATTAAACACTAAAGTATTAAAATATAATAATATATGGCTTGGTTTAACAGAATATCTTTTCACTAGCCAAGGAACTTAGAAATCTGGCATGTAAAATGTCATAGATAGTATTATATCATAATTAAATTTTAAGAGTAAAGTCAAAGCTTTCCCATTGACAAAGATAAAATACCTATTTTTAGTGTTTGTTAGCTACACAAAAGACACTGGAACCTTGTTTAGGTGTTTCCAAGTCATGAAATCTTCAGAAAGAACTGATATCCCGAATAAAGATTGCATTAAATTCTAAGAAAATGAAGACTTTGAGAATTTGTAACACAAAAGAGAAACAGTCCTGGTAGAAACTCAAGATTTTTAAATTCATGCTGCCCAGGTAATGAAGTAGAAGCACAAATGACCTGAAATACAACAGCTTTAAAGAAGAGACTGAATTGCTTCCAAAAGGCTCAGTTACTAATTTGACTAAGTCAACTTGCTTCTGCAAAAAATCCCATTAAAAAAAAAAACAAAGAAAGTACTGTGAGTACTACTATAAAAACAGTGAATAACTTCTATGTACCAAATATGATTCACAAAAGACAGTCTTTGGCTGTTTAACGTGAAAATCTAGTGGTTACTAAAGAAAAATATGAAACTTTAATGCATTTATTTATACTGCCATATCCATGAATATATCACTTTGACTTTATCTAAGTTAAAATAGAAATAAATATACATCAACAACAATAAAATTTATCTAGAAAATTTTCAAATGAAAAATCAAATATAACATTCCAGTAAAGGAGGAAGAAGTTTAAATAAAAGCTACAAATTTGCTTTCGGCTGATTAAAATTGAAGACAAAATTATCAACAGTTATTGAATACATTAATATGTTGACAAGCAAAGTTATTTATTGCACCCCCAATGTATGGTGGAGTACAAGAGAAAATTTTTAAAAACCTTACTGAGGTTTTCTTCTACAGTCACAAAAGCAATCAATATGATTCATCATGTTGACACACAAAAGAAAAATCACATGCATGTCTCAGTAGAACCAGAAAGATCACTTTACAAAAGCAAACCCATTTTTGATTGAATAAATTTTTATGATACTTAATGTAAAATATAAAACAAAAATT
>PVIR01045815.1:0-10547 GCA_004026965.1 Petromus typicus
AGGTGAGGAAGGAGCTGCAGGTGAGCCAGGGGCTGCAGGGGCTGCAGGTGAGGCAGGAGCTGCAGGTGAGCCAGGGGCTGCAGGTGAGCCAGGAGATGCAGGGATGGCAGGGGATGTAGGTGAAGCAGGAGATGCAGGGATGGCAGGAGGTGCAGGGATGGCAGGAGATGTAGGCGAGGCAGGAGATGCAGGTGTGGTAGGTGCACGTGAGCTAGGGGCTGGAGGTGAGCCAGGGGCAGCAGGGGCTGCAGGTGATCCATGGGCTGCAGGTGAGGCAGGAGATGCAGGGATGGCAGGAGATGCAGGGATGGCAGGAGCTGTAGGTGAGATGGAAGCTGCAGGTGAGCCAGGAGATGCAGCTGAGCCAGGAGATGCAGTTGAGCCAGGAGCAGCAGATGAGGAAGGAGCAGCAGGTGTGGCAGGAGCTGCAGGTGAGGCGGCAGCTGCAGGTGAAGCAGGAGCTGATGATGAGGCAAGAGCGTCAGATGAAGAAGGAGCTGCAGGCGACACAGGAGTTGAAGGTGCTATGGGAGTAGTAGGTATGGCAGGAGCAGCAGGTGAGGCAGGGCCTCCAGGTGAAGAAGGGGCCTGGGATGCAGCAGCAGCGGCCCATCATAGACCAGGAGCCCAGCAGAGGGGCCAGGCCCTGCAGCCCATGCTGGGAAACATGGCATACCAGGAACTGAGACCCTTTTCTGGGATCGAGGAGGCAGATCCTGAGGAAGAGTCCTTTGAGAGCTGGCTGAACCACGTCAATGACATGTTATACCTGTGGCGCTATGTACCAGAGAGAGAAAGGAGGAGGAGGCTGGTGGAATGCTTGGATGGCCCTGCCCTGGATGTCATTTGCAAGATTCTGGAAGAGCACCCAGACATTCATGCACAGGACTGCCTGGCTGCGCTGGTGCAGGTGTTTGGGAACAAGGACGTCCGGGTGACTGCACGGCTGAAGTTCCTGATCTGCTCACAGTGGCCTCAGGAGACACTGTTCGCCTACGTGATGCGCCTGGAAAGCCTCCTGCAGGCAGCCGTGCAGAAGGGAGCCATCAATCCTGCTACCGCAGACCAGATGCGAGCTCGGCAGGTGCTGATGCGGGCCAGGCCAAACTGGACTCTCCAGAACAAGCTGAGAAGGATGCGCCTGGAGAGACGGCCCCCAGGCTTCCTGGCGCTGCTCCAGCTGGTGCGGGAGACAGAGGCCTGGGAGGCTGTTTTCTCAGGGAGTGAGCATTTGGGAGATGATGCTGCTGAGGCTGGGCCATCCCACAGAGAGGCTGCTGGGCCTCCACCTGTCATGGAAGATGCTTCGCAAGCCTCCCCAGCCCAGGAAGAGGCGAGTGGTGAGGCTGTTTCTGAGCCTGAGTGCGCTGCTCAGGTTGCTTCTGATGTCGACGCCACAAAGGCAACCACTCAAGAAGATGAAGATGCCTTTGGTCTTGCAGGCCTAGCCCAGGCAGGGCCCTCTGATCCCTCTGGGGCTCCTGCAACAGCCCCAAGATGCAGTGTTTCTGGAGCAGGCCCAGAAGGGTCTGGCTATGGCCCAGAAAGCTTTGCTCAGGCAGAAGAGCAGGAGGAGGCTGAGGCTTTCATTCTGGAGGGGCTGAAGGCTGCCCTGGAAGAGTTGGAAAATGAAGGTGGAGCTGGAGAGGTGAGCCACTCCGAGTCCTCTTCAGAAGAATAGGCTCAGAAGGCCCAGGGGCCTCCTCTCTGCTCAGGTGGCTGTGCCCTGGAGTTAAGGGAGGCAAGGCCAGGGCCACTACATCATCCTGCACCTGGAGCAGGACCCAGGGAAGAGCTTGGCCAGCCCAAACCAAACTCCTGCGTCTTTCCACTCCCCTTGGGCCCCTCCTACCACCATCTGCCCTGCATGTGACTCAGGTGACTGGAACACTAGAGAGAAGAGGGCATCTCAAGTGAGCCAGCGGCCTGGTTCTCCCAAAAGGAGGGATTCTCCCCATCATCCCCCATCCCCTAACCCCATATCTTGTGTGTATCCGTTGCATAGACCTTTTTCTTCGCTGCAAATCTGACTCGTGTCTGTTGGCCCCATAGGAAGGATGGATGATGACTGAGACATCTTGTGACTGTGACTGAGCATGGGATGGGACTACAACTTTGGACAGGAGGAACTGGAAGGAGAAGGCTGGGGACTTTGATGTTCTACATGTTGTTATTTGTGACTCAGTTTCTTCGGGGTGGTGGGGCATTACTTGTGTATTCTGGTATCTTTGATTATTTGTGCAGGTCATTGGGTAGAGTCACTACACAGTGGATCTGCTCTGTGGAGAGTTTCTTTAAGTGAATATGCTAGTGAATATGTTTAAGTGAATATGTTAGAGGCCATTGGCCTGGCCAGAAGCAAATCTAGGCCCCTTGGGAAGGGATATGGTTGGAGGGTCCCCGGCCAGGCATCAGATGAGACACCTTGTTATAAGTCCTGGGGGTACCTGTGGCTTGTGGTGGTTGTAAGGAGGTCTTGTCTATAATGGCACCCCCCCTTTTTTTTTCAATGCTTTCAGTTAATCTTTCTCTTCAATAAATCTTACTGAATGTTGCAACCAAGCTTCACCTCTGCTATGGGAAATCAAAGGAAGGGTCAGCTGGAAATAGGATGGGATGAAAAGACAGGAAAAAAAAAATCTGAGCACCCATGGAAGGTCCAGAATAAGAGATTAAATGCTTCATTAAAGAGGCTAGACTTGATAAGGGCTTAATATTTTAGAGGTGAATGGTAAAGTTCTAAAATTTCATTGAATTAGAATGATCTCATGCAGAGGTTTTGAAAATGCTTAGCGGGTGATGCTTCTTGTCTCCTTGATTGGGGAAAGACACCTCTGGTATCACGTACCTAGGGTTCAGGACTGCAGAGTAATGTGTGTCATGGGATGGGGGTATGTGACAACAGTTCACCCAAAAGTCCAGTGGCACCCTTGGTGAGAAAGCCAATAATAGAGTGACTAAGTTTATGCAATACCCAGTGCTTTTTTTGCTTATTCTAAAATGAGTATCTCTCCCTTTGGTGACAATGGCAACTTAATGAGCAGGTGAAAATCTGTAGGTATTGTTGGATTTCTGAGAGAATTGGCGCACACATATCCATATAACCTCTCAAACTGATAGTTGTTCGCAGGCTACTAAAGGAGGGGCCTACAAAAGAGCTAGGGCCATAGTGTTCTCTGAAGAGGAAAATTGGGGTGGAGAGCTGAAGATTACAAGTAAGCAGTCACAGTTTATCAAAAACTAAATAAATTTTGAGTTTTGAACATTAAAGAATTCATGAATAGGACAGCATTCAAAACCAGTAGAGGTTCAGAGACTTCTGCTTCAGCAACAGAAGCAGTGAGCTTTCACAGAGTAAATGTGGAAATAGTAAGGAAATTATCTGACTTGGTACAGCTTACATTTCCAGTTGGCTAAGCTTACATTTTGTCTTACTGTTTACATTGGGGTTTAGTTTGCCTATAAATGCATCAAAGAATATGCATTTCAAAAACAATGCCAAGGGTGTGACATATACTCTGGCCTTCAGAAGGAGCAGAACTTGGCATTACAGGGCTGAAAGTGAGTTAATGAGCAAAAGATAAAGCCATTTGGGCCCTGGGATAGGGAGATGATGGTTTCATGCTAAGGGAGAGGGATGTTGTTAGATTGTGAAAGTGGGCCTGGTGGACTCTGTTAATTTTTTTTTTTTTTGAGACAGGGTCTCACTTTGTAGTTCAGGCTGGCCTCACATCACAGCAATCCTCCTGTCTCTGCCTCCCGAGTGCTGGGATTACAGGTGTGAGCCACCACGCCTGGCACTGTGGTATGTGGTATGATTGCTGCTGGGCGTGAGTCTCATGCCCAGTATTGTACATGGTTAGCTGGGGATTGAACCCAGGCTCTTGGGCTTGCAAGACAGGCACCAGAACTACTGAGCTAAATCCCCGGCCCTCTGTTAATTCTTTTTGTTCTGAGTAGTTGGTACCTTGAGAGACCAAGTCCACCTTCAGTGACAGAAGTATAACACATCAGGTCTGGGCTCTCCTCCTTTCCTTTGGTACTAAGGTAAAGATACGTAAATTTGGCTCCACCAATCAGATGCACTCACTGCTCTCTGAATGGGGACCCAGATGGAAAGGAGCAAGGGCCCAACAGGTAATAACTGGGTGGTAACAGTGCCACCTCTTTCCTAAAGAGCAGTGGCAGTTCTGGTTCTTATGGCAGTATCTTCATCCTGCATAAGCAATGCAAGCCACAGTGCCTTGTGGTCGGTTGTGGGTGGGAGGCACAGGGGTGCCGTTGCCAGCCTGGTACTGTGGTTTGATTTGAGCCCTTATTCCCCTCTGCACAAAGTTTCCAAAGCTGGTTTTTCAGCCCCTACCCCCTCATGAGATACTCTTTTGGCTAACTCCCTTTGGACTTCTAGAGCCATAGTGAAATATTGCTAATGACTCTGATACTGAAGCGGTTTTCTAAGGACCGGCACATGAGAGCACCACTGCTTACATCAGCAGGCATTCCAATTGCAGCTCCTGTCAGGGGCTGCAGTGATGGGACCCAGGACTGATGCTTCAGGGCTTCTGTCTCCCCAGAGTTGTTCAAGCCTCTCCACTCTTGTCGTTTAAATGGCTCCATTTTAGAGCAATCTAGCCCGTTCCTGCCCCATACTTCCCTCTTTCCGGGCAACAGTGGGGCCCTGGCCCACATCCTTTCTGTACTCTAACGCCACTTACTCCCCAGTAGCCTTCCACAGAAGTGTTGCCTCTTTACTCCATTTCCTGTAGTCATCATGACATTTTTTGAAATAGTGCTCTATGCCCATCAGTATTTACAAACCCAGTGTTGGCAGTATCTTGTCATTTGGCTGGCCATGTTAATCTAAAAACGTCAGAGATTTTCCAAAGAAAAATGAACACATTAAGGGAGATTGAGGCAAGGGAAAGTTTTTAAAAGTAAAAATGAAGTTTATTTTAGATATTTTGAAAAAAAAAGTCTTCGGCCACAATGATTAAAAACAAGGATAATTTTAGTCCTAGGTTTGATAGACACTCCCTGGGCAGATGTCTTCACAGAAATACTTTTTGGTAATGTTGCTGTTGATCCTATCCAAGCTTGTGATTCGGGCAGTCTTTTAGGATAGATACTATCAAGCAGTCACCTGTAAGGACCCTTTATAATCTTGTAGCTTCGAATTTTGTTAGGGTTGACACAGCAACTCTTAATTTTGACAAGTTTCACATTTTTTCCACACTACCCAGAACACAATGATCCTTCCTCTTAGCTCTCTTAGAGATTTTGGGAGAATTCTTCACTGCTTGCAGATTTGGTGGAAGGTAGAGGTCCTGTCATATTACTGGAGGCACAGGGACCAACCAAGGGCTAAGCATGTGCCTCAGGCTTGGAAAATTGAATAACTTACCTGTGTCTCTGAATTAGAATAGGAGTTGCCAGGATAGGGCATGATGGGGCAAATGTGCTCACCAGCTTGCATCTGCTCTTAGCATCTGCTTGGGTTGGGAAGTCAGGCCCACCAGAAGCTCTTGGGGAATCGCAGTGCTCTAAACCTGGTTCGTGGCTTTCTGCCTGTTCTGTGAACCCCCAGAAGCCACACAAGTAATTTCTTCTATGTCTAAGGGAGCCAAAGGCTTTCTTGGTACAAGCTGACCCCTGCCTGGCTACGTGTTGCCTATCCTTGTGGTTTTTTTGAGGCTGTCTGAGACACTGGTCCTCTTACAACTCTGTTAAGCTCTTAATCCAGCCACCATGTGTCCTACGAGACAAGGCCTATGTCTTATTTATCTTTGTGTTGAATGTAGCAAGATTTTTAGGGAATGTGTGTAGAGATTACTTTATCAGTCCCAGGGAATCCCTATGCTGCTCCCATTGCTGTGATGAAAGGCAAAGAAGAAAATGATGTCACATGGGATATGCACACTTTTCCCAAGATTTGAAGCCTGTCTTGGGCATTCCCCTGTGACCATTTCCCTAACCCTCTTCAAATGCAGATCCTTATGTCTATGTGTGCAACAGGCCCTGGGGAAACATGGATTACACACTTCACAATGGCCACACTGATCAGTCAGTGAACAAATCCAAGGGATATGGAGCTTCCTCCCATCCTACAGTGTGACCAAGTTCACCAACAATCATGTCTACCACTTCACATGGGAAGTTTCTACTTTCCAAACTGAGGAGCACATCTAGAAGCAAAGCTAATGAGAAGATCTCCATGTCTAATCTGGGTTCTTATCTATGCTCTAGATCATTCTTTCTGAGAAAAGAAAAAACAACTTCTGTGCCTTCTGTCATTGCTCTGGAAGGAATCTGCAGAGAGTCCCCAAGACCAGTGGGGACTGAAGATCTGCTGCCCTCCTGTGGCCCAGCATGAGGTCAAACATGTGCAGGAGGTGGGGCACTACGTCTATGGGAAACATGCTGTCCTGGTTACTGTTCTCATTGCTGAGACCAAACACCAGACACTCAAAGTGGGAGAAGGAAGGCTTATTACAGCACATGGAGGCTCCAGTCCATGGTCAGCTGGCTCCAAGGTGGGGTGGCACGCCAGAGGGATGTCCCGGAGGAAGCACAGTCCATGGCAGCAAGCCTGCCTTCTTTCTGTCCCTTTGTAGTGCATGAGTGTATAGATTGGTGCCACCACACCCAGGGTGGGGCTTCCATTGTCCACATCCTTAACCCCAGACCCACACCCTTAATCCAGTTGCACACTCTGACCCAGCCACCTTGGAGAGTCCCCACCTCTGGCTGCATCAGCTCTAGGGGCACAACTGGATATAAGCTATGATGCAGGCCCAGGTGAACAGACCCTCAATGCTGGAAACTAACAATGTGAGGTTCTTGGGGAACAAGGTCTGCATGGTGGGCATTGCCTGTTCTCTCTTGGAAATGGGTGCTCTGACTAAAGGTTAAGAAGGAGTGAGTCTGGTGGAGAATAAACAGTAGGCACAATGTCCCTGCGTGAAAATCCCTTCCAGCCATGCTTAAAATCAGAATCTTTCTGCAAAGACAGCTGCCACTAGAGTGCACTAGGACACAGGCAGAGGGGAACCCAGGTTTGGGCCAGCTGGGGGCAACATTGCAAAGTGTGTGTGTGTGTGTGTGTGTGTGTGTGTGTGTGTGTGTGTGTGTGTGTATGCGTGTGTGCTTGTATAAGCAGATGCATGTGTGTGAATACATGGGGTGTGTGCTTTGGACAGGGGAAGCTTTACTCTTAGCTGCTCTCACCTCTGACTGGAGCTTAAGGCTTCCAATGGCTTCCATACTCCCTGTAAGTAGAAGGCAAAACACAATCCTGGATCCAGCCTAACTAAGGTGACACACAAAAGCAAAGCCCAACCAACCAAGGGACTGAGCAGACTGGTTGTTGCTGGAGTCCCATTACCAATGTCACACTGTGTCCCATTCCTTGAAGCTTCTAGAACATGAACAAAACACAGGAACTTTCAGGGATTGGGGACACGGTGAGAACCTTCAGCACAGGCCTTGGCCATATCTTTTCACATTTCTTCCTCATTTTCCCTGCTGTGAGCTCCACTAGGACCCAAGGCCTGTGGCAATCTGGTTTCTTACCTCTCCTGCAGCATCTCCAGCACCCCTGGCTGGCCCTGTTCACTGACAGTGCCAGGGGCTGGCTGGTGTGGGTCACAGGGCTGTGGCTCAGAGGTGATGAAACACCAAACCCACTTTGCAGATGACCTTCCTCCAAGTACAGACTTGCCAGGTGCCTCCTGGCCCATGCTCCTCCGAGTGCTGGCTCATCTGGCCACGGAGAGAAACACTGTATTCAGCAAACAGTAACAGATATCTCCTCTGTGAGAACCCCTGGACAACAAAAGGTGGCCTGGCAGTTGCCTGTGCCCCCAGGGACTACCTTGCAGGCCCCAACACCCATGTATTTCTGAAGCTTTAGGGCTAGACAAACCTCTAAGTCCCACTCGCAGGATGAACACATTCCCTTCTCATCGAGGAAATTGTCACTTTTTGCACCTATTGCATTCCAGATGCACTGGGAACTTGGCTGGACCTTGAGTAGCTTTTCAGAGGCCATGTGAGATCAAGCAAGAGCTGTCTTCCAGGGCTGCTGTAGGGACGATACCTCTGGCCTTTGCTGTCTGTGACGTAGGGTCTCATGAATTCTCTCTGAGCTGGAGGCTGTGGTCCAGCCCTGTCCTCTGGCACTGTCAGATGAGGTACAGCTGGTGTACACAGTGAAGCCAACTGTAATGGCTGCAGCTCCATGAGACATCAGCTGTCGCTCAGGTTAGGGAGTCAGGCTTTATGCCAAACCTTCTTTGGCACACTATGGCTCCTGTCCTGAGTACCCTCTGGACTGAGAAGACTAGCTCCTCGGTCCCCTGCTCTGCCCTAATCCCCTGGGGCTCCTGAGCTGCCTCCCCAACTGCTTTTCAGGGTTGCTTCAGGCTGCATTCTGTTTAATTTCTTCCTTAGTGGATAAGAAAGACCTCAGTTTAAAGCCCTGGGCCACAGGAGGAACACCCAGAGTTGCCCCAAAAGCTTGGTCTTGCCCAGCATAGGAGCCAGAGACAGGTTGGTTGATGCCCTATTTGCGAGTCGGTCGCAGATGTGGGGACATCCCCTTCTCTGCACTTCTTCAGTTCCTCTGAGAGGATCTAGCTTGCTTCTACTGCCAGCTGTGAGGCCTACTTTAAAGGCTCTTTGTGACATTTCACTAGCTTGGTGATATGGCCCCACAAATATGGCACCTGGTGCATTGGGGTTCAGTATTTCTCTGATGGGCTAGGCCATTCCAGCTAGGTATGGTTTTCAAGCTGGGGCTACAGATGCCCTCTTCCTGGACCAGGACTCCTGGTGGTTAGCCTCTCTGTGACCAACTTGGCATTAGGGCCACTGGAGCTGGGGTGTTCTGTGTTCACGGCCTACAATCTGCCTGCTAAAGATACAGACTTCAGAAAGGAAATTCCTTCAAGGCCTTGAGCTCTTTTCTTTTGCACTTATACAGAAGAATGATGGATTGGCCTTGCTTCAAAGACAACTTCAAAGAGAAAAATACGGTTGGAAATTGTGACCACCTCAAACCACAAACTTGCCGGCAGTCCAGCCAAGTACTGCTAAGTCTGGGCAGAGAGCAAGGGGAGCAAGCTGAGCCCACAATGCCTTCTCAGAACCAGAGCCGAAATCAGGTTGACTCCAAGTTAAAGGCTAACAAAGTCATATAAAAATAAAAATAAAAATAAAAATAAAAAATCTCTGAATAGGATAATGGAGCAAGACTAATCCCCATAGAAGCCACAGGACATCCCAGATAACATGGAAGGTGGGGAATGTGTTGAAGATATGGGCAAAAAGAAACTACACTCACAAGCCAGCACAGGTCTTATGCATAAAATGGTAACAGCAACAACTACGAAAATAATGAGAGAACTGGGGTTGCTGAACATTTTTCTCGTACTTCTTGGATACTTGTACTCTGCCCTTTGAAAATGTCTGTTGGGATCCTTTGTCCATTTTAAAATCAGATTATTTGTTTTATGCCAATGAGTTGTTTGTGATCCTCACACATTCTGGATATCTGCTTCTTGTCAGGTGCGTAGTTGGCAAATATTTTACTCCATTCTATAAGTTGTCATTTCACTGTATTATTTTCTTTTCTGTGTAAAAGCTTTTTAGTTAGACGTAATCATCTATCTGCTTTTGCTTTTGTTGCCGGTGATTTTGGGGTTTTAATGAAAAAAACCATTTTGTTGTTCTGAAGCCTTTTCCTTATTTCCCTTACGTTTTCTTCCAGCAGTTTCATAGATTAAAGTTTTTGATCCATTTTGGAGGGAGTAGGATCTAGTTTAATTCTTCTTGTTGTGGATAACCATTTTTCCAGCACTATTTATTGAAAAGACTAGTTTTTTTTAATCCAGTGTGTGTTTTTGGTACCTTTGTGAAGTCAGTTGGTTGTAAACACATGAATTTGTTTGTGGGTTCTCTGTTCTGTTCCAGTGGCTTATGAGATAATTATCTCATTTTAGTTAGAATGACTACTATATAAAAAAGACACAAATAAAACATTCTGGTAAGGATGGAGACAAAGGGGAACTCTAATACTGTGTTGGTGGGAATATAAATTAGTACAGCCACTATAGAAAACAGTGGAGAAATTACTGAAAAAACTAGAAATAGAATTCTCATGGGAACTAACCACTGCACCACTGAATAGACATTCAGAGGGAAGGAAAGAGCTACTTCAGCTCCCACATCTATTGTAGCACAATTCACGATAATCAAGATATGGAATAAACCTAGATGTCCATTGATTAATGGATGTGTGAGCCAGTTTTTTGTTTTGCTTCTCTCCACTTTTGTTCATTTTTTTTCCAGTTTTTTGGAGACAGGGTCTTGCTGTGGTGGTTCAGGCTGGCCGTGAACTCACTGTGTAGCCCAAGCAATGATTTCCACTAGAAATGCAAAGCAGGCCATAGTACGTAAGCAGCTACCTAAGCCAGCAGAATGGTTTTTGTCGCCACATTTGAGTTCATCCTCATGAAACATTTTGTCTCACCGAACATACCCAGAATACG
>PVIR01045816.1:0-10548 GCA_004026965.1 Petromus typicus
TTTTTTTTTTTTTTTTTTTTTTTTTTTTTTTTTTTTTTTTTTTTTGATTTTTTTTTTCTTCTTTTTTGAGACAGGGTCTCACTTTGTGGTTCAGGCTGGCCCTGAGCTCAGCCTCAAACTCACATCACAGCAATCCTCCTGCCTCTGTCTCCCGAGTGCTGGGATTACAGGCGTGAGCCACCACGCCCGGCACTGGTATGTGGTATTGGTTGCCGCTGGGGTGAGTCTCCACACCCAGTATTGTTATGTGGTTACCGGGGATTGAACCCGTGAACTACAGTATTTTCACATTGATACATTTCACATATATCATAAATTTCTCCGTTCTAATACAATAGGTCCCTGACTTACAAATGTTCAAGCTGCAAACTTTCACAGATGCTAGTGGATCTTTCGCATGATGAACATTTGTAGACGCAAACATAACATAGAAGTAGGGTGTGTAAGACTCACTTTGTTGAACTTACTAACAAATCAAACTTATGACTGTTCCTTGAGAGTGGAACTCACTCATAAATCAGGGACTTACTGTAATGCTATTCATTTATTTATACACTTCATATGATATATATATATATATATATATATATATATTTTTTTTTTTTTTAGGTTTTTGGAGACAGGGTCTCGCTTTGTGGTTCAGACTGGCCTTGAGCTCAGCCTCAAACTCACATCATAATCCTCCTGCCTCTGCCTCCCGAGTGCTGGGATTACAGGCGTGAGCCACCACGCCCGGCACTGTGGTATGTGGTACTGGTTGCTGCTGGGTGTGGATCTCCACACCCAGTATTGTTATGTGGTTACCAGGGAATTGAACCCGGGTCCTTGTGCTTGCGAGACAGGCGCCGGAACCACTGAGCTAACTCCCCGGCCCCTTCATATGATATTTTAAAAAAAGAAATTTGGCTTAGGTAAATCTTTTATAAGAAAATATTCCTATCAAGACTTCTATTCATCTGAAACAGAAGGTTTTCAATTTTTACAAATATATCTCTATTTAGACTGATTTATTAATATAATGTTCATAGTAAGTTTACTGATCCATTTCTTGCTATTTGTAGTGGTTTCGGTGTATCTCTGGAGTACATCTGTTGGAAACTCAATTCGCAAAGTCTTATATTATTGGAACGGGATAGAATTCGATGAATTCATGCGGTTGAGGACCCCTGAGTGACATTACTGGCTTTTAAAAAACAGATGTGAGCTGGCATGCTTGCTGTCTCACAACATGATGCTCTGCCCTATGTTATGATGCAGCAAGAGGTCTTCACCAGAAACCAGCTCCATGTCCCTCAACATTGTAGCCTCAAAAAACAAAAGCCAAGTAAACTTCTATTTTTATAGAATGCTTCATCTGATTGCTTTCAGTTATAGCTACAAAAAAAAAAAAAAAAAACTGACCAATATAATGATAAAATACTCAACTGAACAAATGGATAAAGCTAAAAGTAAATCAAATTTTGAGTTTATTTAAAACTGAAATATCTGTTAGTGAAGAAAAGGTATTTGTTGAAGAGAGACAACATTACACTAACCAACCTGTGTAAGAGGTTGTGGAGATCCCAACCCTGAAAGAAAAGCATGCTAACAACCTGTCATACATGAAATAAAGTAGCAATTATCTTTGGCTATCATTAATTTTAGACTTGAAAATGTTCTGAATAAGCAACTCTAAATTTTAGAAGGTACTTTATGAATTTTAAGATTTTATATAGGAAAGTATTTTACTAAAAACTGCATTCAAGGCTTTGTGCAAATTTGAACTGGCCATATGTCAACCATAAAGTTATTTCAAGGAAATGTTCATCTCTCCCCAAATGTTTATTTTATCCTGATGTATGAATTTCCTTCCTTCCTAAATACTTCACTCTACTAAGCAAAATTCATCAGATTGTTATTTCATTTGCTTTTATTCTCTAAGACTTACTGTATATGCTATTATTTATTCAATATACTAAACAGTAGCCATCTGTACATTTACAAAGATGTTGACATCTTTATAAGAACTTAGTATCTGTCCAACATTAATACTAGTGTGCATAGGCAGAAACTCCATCAATTTATCTGCTCATGCTGAGTAAGTACTGCCCCTGCATGGCCAGGCCACTGGCCCACCTTCCCCATGGTGCTCAGGTCCTGAGTTCTCATGACCAGTGTGGGAGAGGACCTCACAGAGACTCCATCGACTTCCCTGCTTATGCTAAGGAAGTGCTGCTCCTGTGCTGACAAGCCCCTGGCATGGGGCCAGCCTTCTTCCTCCACAGTGCTCTGGCTCTCAGCTCCCGTACAACCAGCATGGGAGGAAGAGCCCAAAGAGACTCTATCCTGTCCATACTACCACTTGGGCCCTGGCCTCTCATGGGACCAGCATGTGGGGAAGAGCTCCCAGAGACTCCAATACCTTGTCTGGGCACACTGAATAAGGGAGGTGGCAGTGCTGGGACTCAGGCAGAGGCCTTTGGTGCATGATTGCCCTACCGATCACAATGAAAGAGGACACCCACTGGGAGAGTGGAGAAATCCTGTTGACTACCACCACTGGTGAGTTTGTGGAGTCACCTCATGTATAGGACCCTGGACTCTTGCAGAGTTCAAGCCTGCAGGAGTCCATGGAGCTCAATTCAGGCATGATAGAAACTAGACAGGGAATAATGGCTGTCTCCTTGTGACTTGTCAACTCCCGTCTGTGTGCGATTGTCCGTACTACATAGAGGAGACAGAAAATCTGCGCCGTGAAGAGTTCTTTTGGTCATGTTTTAGGCTTTTTCTTGTTATTGTTGCTATTGTTGTTCTTTTTCTTTCTTTTTTTCTGACCTTTATTTTCTTTCTTCATTTCTCTGATCTCTTGTTGCTGAGTCTGTCCAATTTCAGGTTTTTTCTTCTCTCAACTGCTCTTATTTTTACAAGAGAGGGAAATTAGTCTCGCTCGCCTGCTGCTGCTTGGTACCGTATTCTTTTCTTCCTTCCTTCTCTCTTGTCCTCTAGTCACTATCACTTCCCAGAAGTTAATGCTTCAAGTCCTCCCTACTCTCTTTTTTATTCTATTATAAGAGGGCGAAGACAGTTTCTAGTAGTTCTGCTATTGTTAGTTTGTTCTGTTTTCAATTTGTTCCTTCTCTTTTGTCCTCCAGCCTCTATCAGTTTTCTGGTGTGACCTGTATATATCCTCTCACCCTATTTCTCATCTCTCCCTCTCTTTCTGTTTCTCTAACCCTCCCAACATGCTGGTGGCCCTTTATTCCCAAAGGGTTATCCTGCTATACTGAAGGGCCTGGATATTGTAAATATATTTCTGGTTAGTTCTAAGTTTTGGCATATGGTCACTGATCTAACTCATGAGGTTAAAGGTACCAGAATAGTAATCTCCAAAGCTTGTCATTTCCTGTGCTGTATTTGATACTGTTTATGATACTGATTGTATGTCAACCAAGGTGATGTGATTGTTCTGTTTAAGTGACTTTCATGATGTGTCAGACCTGAAATCACTTAAGGACAACATAAGAAATAGCCATCTCCAAAGGATTCCACATATTAAGAAGAAAGACACTTTCATTAAACATTTCCCAGACAGCTGGCCAGGAATTAAACCAAAAACATCAACAACCACACAAAAAATAGAAGTGGGAAAAAAAATTTAAAATTCAGATACAAAGATCATCAACACAGGAGAATCCAGGGAAATAGGAATAGAATAAACTGCAGCTCAAACATCAGGACTCTCAACCTGGTAGCAAAAGAGAAACAATAAAATAGAAATCAGAAATAATTTCTCAGATCAAAACTGAGATAATGTCCAAAGAGGAAGATATGATTAATAACACTAAAGAAGAGATGGGTAGTTTTCCAAAATAGATCACATGCTACTTCATAGAGCATGTTTAAGTAAATGCAAAGGAACTGAAGTTATCTCCTATATACTGTCAGCGCACAGTACCTTGAAATTACCAATCAATAGCAAAAGAAATTACAAACATCTGACAAACATATGGAAGTGAACAACTCTCCTAAACAACCAATGGGTCATAGAAGAAATTAAATAATTTCTACAATTAAATGATAATGCCAATACAACATACAGATATTTATGTAACACAATGAAAGCAGTTCTATGAGGATAAGTCATAGCAATGAATAGCAATAATAGGAAAAAAGAGTGAGTTCAAATAAACAATCTAATGCTGAACCTCAAACTACTAGAAAAAGAGGAAAGAGATCAACCCAAAAACTCATATAAGGGAGAAAATTATAAGGATTACAGCAGAAATTAATGCTATGGAAACTAAGAGTGATATAAGAAATCAATGAGTTGAAGCATTGCTCTTTTGAAAGAGTAAAGAAAATTGACAGACCTTTAGCCCACTTTATCAAAAAGGAAAGAAAAGGCTCAAATTGATCTGATCAGGGATGGAAAGGGGTAAATCACCACAGACCAAGCCGAAATTCAAGGATAATAAACGCTTACCTTGAGAACTTGTATGCCAATAAGATGGAATATATAGAAGAAATGGATAGATTCCTAGACACATATGAACTTCCAAAGTGGGGTGAAGAAGATATAAAAATGCTTAGCACCCCAATATCAATATGTGAAATTGAAAATATAATTAAAAACATACCAATAAGGAAAAGTGTGGGTCCTGATGGCTTGACTGGTGAATTCTACAAGACTCTCCATGAAGAACTAATGCCACTACTCCTCAAACTCTCTAATGAAATTGAACAAGAAGCAATGCTTCCAAATTCCTTCCTAGAAGCAACTATTACCTTGATTCCAAAAGCAAAGAAAGATTCAACCACAAAAGAGCACTACAAGCTAATCTCTCTAATGAACATTGATGCAAAAATCCTCAACAAGATACTAGCGAACAGAATACAGAGGATTATCAAAAAGATTATACACTCTGACCAAGTTGGATTCATCCCAAGGATGCAAGGATGGTTCAACATATGTAAATCAATAAATTTAATACACTGTATTAACAGACTCAAGAAAAAAAAAACCAAATAGTCATCTCCAAAGATGCAGAAAAAGTATCTGACAAAATCCAGCATGCATTCATAATTAAAACCCTCCAAAAAATTGGAATAGATGGATTTTAATCTCAAACTGACAAAAGTTATTGATGATAAACCAACAGCTAGCATCATTCCAAATGGTCAAAAACTGAAATCTTTCTTGCTAAGATCAAGAACAAGGCAAGGATGTTCACTATCACTACTCCTGTTCAATATAGTTTTGGAAATACCAGCCACAGTAATTAGACAAAAGGAATAAAGACAGGCAAGGAATAAGTTAAATGGTCATTATTTGTTGATGGCATGATAGTCTATACAGAATATCCTATAAACTCAGGCAAAAGACTACTAGATTTAATCACCGGATTTAGTAGCATAGCTGGATACAAGGTTAACACTCAAAAATCAATAGCCTTTGTACACACAAATGATGGACTCAGTGAAAGAGAAATCAGGGAATCAGTGCCTTTCACAATAGCATCCAAAAAATGGAACATCTAGGAATCAATCTAACAAAAGAGGTGAAAGGATCTCTACTCTGAAAACTACAGTATTCTGAAAAGGGAGATTGAAGAGAATATCAGAAGATGGAAAGACATCCCTCATTCCTGGGTAAGAAGAGCCAAGTCATCAAAATGGCCATACTGCCTAAACTGCTATATAGATTCAGTCTAATCTTGATTGCAATCCCAACAGCATATTTCACGGAGATAAAGAAAATAATCCAAAAATTCATTTAGAACCAGAAGAGTCCTAGAATATCAAAAGCAATATAGGCAACAAGTTCATGGCAGAAGATATCATAATCTTCACTTTGAAACTATACTACAAAACCACTGGGATAAAACAATCGTACTGGCAAAGAAACAGATTCAAGAACAGTGGAATAGACTAGATGACCCAAAAACAACCCCAGTTACACTAAGTCATCTCATCTTTGACAAATGAGCCAAAAATTCTCAATGGAGGAAAGATAGACTCTTTATCAAATGGTGCTGAAAAAAACCGGATTTCAACTTGCCAAAGATTAATGGTAGATCTATCTCATTCTCCAAGCACCAACTAAAATCAAAATGGATTAGAGACCTTACTATTAAAACAGAAACACTAAATCTGCTGCAAAACAGATTAGGTAGAATTTTTGGAGGCATAGCCATAGAGAATTACTATGAACAAAACCTCAGCAGCACGGGAACCAGCAGAAGGAATCAATAACTGGGATCTCATATGACTTCTTCACAGCAAGAGAAACTATCAATAGAGTGAAAAGACAACCTACATTATGGGGAAAAAATTTTACCAGCTATTTCTCAGACAAGATAATACTATCTAGAGTATATAAAGAACTTTAAAAAAATATCAGCCCCCACCAATTTGAAGACCCAATTAAAAACCAGGCATTTGAAATGAACAGACATTTATCAAATGAAGAACTAAGGGCAACTAAGAAACACGAAGAAATGTTCAAGTTCACTGGTCATTCGAGAGATGAAGATGAAAACAACACTGATATTTCATCTCACTCCACAAAGAATGGCTGCTATTGTGAAATTAACCAGTAACAGATGCTGGTGGGACAAAGTGGAGAAAGGAACCCCTCTCCACAATTGGTAGGAAAGGAGACTGGTACAATCACTAAGGAGATCAGTATGAAGATTCCTTAAAAATCTAGGACTCGAGGTCCCATTTGATCTTGCTATTCACAAGATCTTGCTAGGTATATACATGAAAGAATTAAAAGAATCATACCACAGTGACATATGTGTACCCATGTTTTTAGCAGCTCACTTTATAATAGCTAAATCTTGGAAACATCCCAAATGCCCATCAATGGGAAACTGGGTAAAGAAGATGTGGTTTCTTTATATAATGGAGTACTACTTGGTCCTCAAGAATGACAAATCTGAGTCATTTATACTCAAATAGATGTACCTTGATGCCATACTCATAAGTGAAATTCATAGGACAGAGATGCATAAATATCATATCTTTTCTCTAGTATGAAAAACTGAAGATGTAAATGTATTCCAAAATCTATCTAGTAATGTGAAATAGGAAGAAAATATGCAAAGGAAAGGGCAAAGGGAGGATAGGGGAATATAGAGAAGAGAAAGAAAAAAATTTTATAGTTAAAAAAATGAAACAAAACTTGTTTATGTGGGTGGGGGTGATAGGGAGGGAAAGGAAAAGGGGAAAATGATAATCAAGAAGTGTCATGTACAGGTACAATTTCTCGATGTTGAATGTGATCATAATGTATGCACAAAATGTATCAATAAAGTCAGTTTTTAAAATTGTAGCATGCATATATGATTGATCTATATTTTTCAGAAATATTAAAATAAAAATATATCAGAGAACCACTGCCACTGTTATTATAGCAACTTATTTATTTAATGTATGCTTTTTAACAGTGGAGAATATGGAGCATTTGTAAAATGATATATTCTTATGCTTTCACTATGTAACTTTAGGGAGAAACAGTCCATGGCAAAACCAGGCAGGTGAAGCCAATAGGCAGCCAGTGACAACCAACCAGGAATGACAAGAGCAGCTCTTTCTGTTGCTAATAGTCTAGCAAAGCTACCCTCCTTACGGATGGGTAGCATGCAGATCCTTAATGCTAGCATTGCACTGTGAACCAATCCTAACTTCATTCTTGATCACAGCACCTCACAACCTGGATCCAGCCACCTGCAAATGCATGAGGCTTTGTGGAGACATCTAGATACAAGCCATAACATCCATCAATGGGATATTCTGAAAGCTATTGCTTTGTATTAATCCCTATAATGTGGTGTTCCTTCCTGTATTCTACTCACCAGAGGTTATTGCTCTGTTCTCTTCTCTCTCTCTTTCTGCCTTATTTGCTCTCTCAGGTCAATAAGTCTTGGCTCTCTTCAGGAGTTCCTCTCTTACAGCTCCACTTCCCCTGAAAATGATAACTCTTTTCTGTTAAATAAAACTCAGTGGAACTTGGTGGTTACATTTGAAGCTTAAGAATGCTATGGTAGAGTTCATAATCTAGTAAAGAAAAGGCAAGAAAATTCACTTACATTCATCATTTTTTGTTCTTTTACTCTATCTGTAATAGTTTCTTTAAAAACCATGTCAGAGACAAATTATATCTACATATACATCTATATGTATGTATATATATATGCATAATAAAATATAACAATGAAATTAAAGTAAGGAAGCCAAGGCAAAGGAGGAATCTGGAGAGAAGGCACCTGACATGAGCTCAACGTTTAGGTCCTTTGGGAACTTTTCTAACACTTAATTGTAGAAGTTCTAGATGTATTCAGTATGCAACGATGGGATCAATCTTTCCAATGAATGCTGGAACAGAAGTAGATTGAATGTCTACATGTTTTAAATTATTCCACTAAAAAACACAGTGATGTGAATCTCCCTCACTTTCAACCCACTTATCATGTCACTCTTTCCACTCTTGGAAGCAGTTCTAAAAGTCCACTTTCCTAAGTATCTTTGGTTGCTCTGTTATGGCTGCCTTAATGTCCTGAGTTGAATCAAAACATTCACCTTTCATGGTCATTTGGGCACTCATGATGAAGACACTCTATATTGTTGCTATAAACCTATCTCTTTGGTGGATGGCACTTGGATGCATTCACTGTGTATTTGATCAGAACTCTTACAAACACCCACAAAAAAAAAAAAGACTTCCAGAACTGCTCCAGGAAGTGGTGAGGATGGTGGGACAAATGGATCCAAAGTGAAGAATATTTTGAGGATGAATAGCCATGTATCTTTTGAGGTAATAAAGTTTTAAGCATCTGTAATCTATTTTGACAGTCCCTGAATGTACTCTGAGCCAGCTTGTATAACAGCAATTGTTTCTTTGTAGCACCATTTGTCATCTTTCCTTGCATGTAAGTGACTGTGGAAGACTGTTAAGGCTGGTGGAATATGGCATCATAAAACATGGTTAGAGTCGCCTGGAATACATATAGATGCTCACATCCACCAACAAATCTTTGATCATTAGATCTTTCCGTGAAGTAGAAGCAGTAAATATTAGCATTTCTCAAATATGGTACTCCCAACATACTTTTTAGAGAATGTATTTATTATCAACTCCTGGGAGTGAGGCATGATAAGGTGATTAACTCAATGAGCTTTAGAATCAAACTAAAAATACAATCCAGGTCCTGCTAACACCTCACTGAGTGACATTCCTGAGTGATTTATCATTTCTTCATCTTTAAAATGGAGATAATAGTAATTTCCTGACTCAACATGGGTTTGTTAGAATTAATAAAATGTGTGCAATTTTGTGGCTTAGGGTCTAAAACATAAAAGATATTATATTGCCATAGATATACCTTAGAATTTTTTTCAAAATGAATACTTCTATAAACTTACAATTTCTGGGTTTTAGCCAAGCCTATCATATTCCCAAACTTATAGTTAGCACAGGAGGAATGTTACAATATTTGTATCAGGGCTCTCAATGGGCTGGAAAGAGCGGGCATGAATATTGAAATCCTGTCTGACACATACAAGCTGTGTGATCTTAGGTTAGTCACACAAATTTCTGGATCTCAGTTTCACTTGTAATGTAAAGATCTCAGGGCAGCTCCACTGTGCAGAAAAAATGTAAGTTTACACTCTATAAGTGGCTTTCAAATGAAAGAAACTAAGATTACCACAGGGTACGATGCAGTTAGCACAAAATAATAATAGTGATAGTACTGTAATAGGTAGGAGAGCTCATCTATTCAAAGTGCCCCCTTTGCTCTTATTCTCTTTTCTAAAGTGTAGTTTACTAGTTTCACTGTACATCAGTTACATAGTCTTTAAATTTATCTTTATATTTGCACCTAATTTGATGGTGGAAACAAGCTAAACCAACATTTTATGTAAATCTTTAGTTACTATTTTATGAATAGCTTAACTAGTAAAAATGGCACTTCTCAAAACAAAAGGAGTTTTGAGTTATTTAATTACCAGAGCTGACTACTATCCATTAGCTGATGTTATTTTTACTTACCAACTAGAAACCTTTATCTAAACTGTACCTTCCTGTTCTTGATTTAATGGCTGGGGAACTGAACTACAGTCAGGTGGGAGGAATCTTGGCCCTCTCCTCCTGGAGAAAGCCTGCTCATCATTGTACGTGACCCTCAGACAAGCCTGTCTGCAGCCAGTGTCAGAAGTGTGGCTCAGGGCTCGTCATCCAGCTCGGGACAAGTCACGTGTGAGTGCAAGGATCCCAGCAGCCATTTTCCTGCTTCATAGTAGAGGTTTCCTCTGCGTTATTGTTTTCTCCTGTCCTTTTCACCTCAAGCACTATACTACTCAAGAGTTGTAAAAGGAACAGCAGCTCTAGACCCCACTGTCCGTTGTAGCAGCTGATTCCTTTCTGTGTGGTATTACGTCCCTCACGCCCACACCCAACATTAGCACTTTCCAACAGTGCACAAATAGTGTTTACTTCTTTTTCATTTCTATACACAGCTAAATTGAGAATACTTAAATATCCAGCATCATTAAGCAAAAAAATGG